>CM061532.1:173919685-173976009 GCA_030545055.2 Neoaliturus tenellus
TCAATAGCCTAAAAACCTTTTTCCGAGCCGCAAAGCATTCACAGTCGAACCAGGGCTGCTTAAAATTTATCGGTGGATCGTTTTTTCCCTCGCGCTGTTTTGATGAAGCCGCCCGTGTGATGCATGATACTATTTGATCAATGTTGTTTTGATTGTCGCTTGTCAGCAGAAGATTTCTAGATAAGTTATCTAATTTATTTCTATATTTTGCGGTGTCGGCCTTCGTCCACGATAATTTTGGTAATAAGGGTAACACTCCCTTATTTTCCGAGCCGTTGTTGTCCCCACATATATACAACGCGATTGGCAGATGATCCGATCCCGGGTGTGACAATACCTCAAAATCCTTTACCCATTTTAACCAGCCGATTGATACCGCCGCCAGGTCTATTACGGAATTCCCTACCTTGTTTACAAACGTAAACTCCCCCTCCTTATCGCTGTCAGATCTTCCATTCAAAACAACCATGCCCACATTATTCATTAGTTCTAAAATATTGCGGCCCTTCTCATTTAAAACAGCATCTTTAGATTTCCTTTCATTACTAAAATTATAATTGAGATTTTCCACTGATCCTTCCGCAAGTCCCTGTTTGTTAGCAATCCGTCCGTTTAAATCCCCTATTATAATTAAATTTTCAACAATGTTTTTTTCACAAAATGACCGAAAATTTTTGAAATTATTTCCCCAATTATTGAAATTCAAATATAGTGGCAAAACAAAAACACTTTCCATTTTACAGTTGAAATCTATTTGTACTAGTGTGTAACCTTCAATATCAACGAAAAAACATCTTTTAAATGCATTTGCTTTTTGATTGATTAACGAGATAAGACCTCCAGAATATCTTCCCTGACCAGCAGCCCTGGTTGCTGAACTAAAATGACACTTGAAACCTTGCAATTTACTTAAAACTATCTCTATATCGCTAGCTGGAGAAAAAGTTTCTAATAAAAATATGACATCATAGGAGGATATTAATTTTAAAAAGCTTACATCATTTAACTTAGACTTAATACCACAAACATTATATGAAAGAATAGCTATCTTACAGTCCGTATATCTTTCCTTCGGTCCTGCCGTTGTCCCTGTCCGTTGAGTAGGCCTGTCCGATGGGAGTCTGGCGAAGCCCCCTCAGCGTCCGCCCCGCCCTGCCGCCGCGCTGTTGGCTGCCGCTGTGCTCGCGTAGGTGTCGTACGTTGCCCTGGACGTCTCCGAAGGTGCTAGTTCTCGCACCCTGGGTGCTGGTCCCCGTTCTTTCAGCTGTGCCAAAAACTCATTGAAGTCATGATGAAGAAGCTGCTGCAGTTTGGTACCTCCGTCCTCTCCTCCTCCTCGTAGCTTTCCATCGACCCAGGTGAATTTCACTCCCTCAACAGTAAGATGGTCATGGTACAGTGGCATACGACGCCTGCCTGCCACTTTTTCGATTTCGGAACGTAGAGCTATTAGAAATGCACGATTTGCCCTGACTTCACGTGTATAGTCCCGTTGCACTGAAAATCCCGTCCCTTTTAGGAGCTTAAGTCGTGACATGATGTACTCAATGTCTGAATCCACCGGAAAATGGGCTATTACAGCTGTCTTGTCCCCTCCCAATTGGTGAGCTCTGTTTACCCATATATCATTTGTCATACCAAGGACCTCTTTGCAGAACTTAATAATATGATGCTTGTAGTCACGTACATTGTCAGGCAGTCTAATACCTCGAAAATTAGATTGTTCCGCCTCGATCTTCCTTCAAGGTCAACCAACTTGTTTGCAACGGTCTTTTCCCTTGCCTTCATATCTTCAATTTCCTTTCTCAGAGCAATGTTTTCTGCTTCTAAATCGTGTACTTTTTGCGCTACACAAAGAAGGTCATCTTTTGTTGCTAGGCTGGCTAATTTTTGATCAAGGATTCTGCTAAGTAGTATAGATAACTGCTCATGGGACATATCCCCTACCTTCTCGTTGGTCATGGCGGTCGATGGGCTGCTCTCCAACACGTTATCCGGTGTAGTACTTTGTCTATAACGTTTAGGCCTAATTGCTGATCCTGATGTCACGGGAGTGAAGAACTTGTCAATGGTTAATTTATCAGTCATATGTACAGGGGTCAGGAACACACTCACTATATTAACTTTGGCGTCACACAAGCACTAAACCCAACCGCGGTCACTATAACGGCGTGTTCATACGAGAAGACAGAAACCACGTTGCCGGCAGCGCACTTTGTAACTTAAATTTTACTATCAACTACTGATTTACGACGACAAATTTACGTTAAATATATTGTCCGTTATACCGCGAGCGGTCTCGATCGTTCCGGCGTGTACACGCTGCTAGATTCCAGGGTATAAGGATTTATATTGATGGATAAATAAAATTGTACACAGCCGAGTCGCTCAATTATACTTGTGACATTCAGAATTTAATCGTATTTAATGTTTATAGATTGATTTTTCAACTTGAGAAAAGTTAAGTTGTTTCATTAATGTTGTGTTTAACAGTGTTGAAGAATAAATGGTTATCTATATTATTTTCAAAAACATTTTTATTTGTGTCGGTACACTGTAACAAGGGCAAAAAACATTCGTTAAATATGTTATCAGCAGAAAAGGACACCAATAGAATGACCAATAGGATTCTAAAGTTGACAAATTCTGTGTAATTATGATAGTTAGTTGGATATTTTGCCCGAACTTAAACCTAAATTTCCTATACCTCCATAATCCTTCACTAATGACATTAGCCTACCTATTTTTTTATTATTTTTTTATGGTTATTAAGATATTAAAAATGTACAAATGTTTAGGAAGTGTAAAACAAACTAAAACAATTAAACATAATCACAGCATTAAGATGGGTTTAAAATAAATATAAACTATATTAAAATGTTGTAGCCTGCGCATGAATACTGTCCTGCAGACTAGAATTATATCCATAAACCTCTCAAGAGTGAGCTGCACGAGGGGACTAAAGGGTCAGTCCTAGTGAAGGTTTGCTGAAACTACCTGAATACGTTTCACATTGTTTGCAAGCATATTGAGGCCTTCCCAAGAAGTGATATATAGTATTCAGTGTAAAACAGGGAGAAATGACATTGTCTCACGAGACAATGTTTCAAATCCAAAAAAATATTCTTCTACAACCTTGTCCTCAAAAATCAATTTAATAGTATAAAAACATCATCGGTTCATATAAGCCCGAACCTCACCAATCTCTGGGTCTAGCCTGTATGCAAAAAGTGTGAATTTGGATGTTATTTGAGATATGAAAAAGACTTTATATTTTTTTTAATACTTTTTCAGGATATATCGCTTTCATTATTAATCTGTTAAATGTTCCAGACAAATCATAATAAACTATATGATGTAAATCAAGAAAAATAAACAATTACCGTAAATTTAAAGTTACATTTTTGCCTCTTGATTGATAATGAGAGCTAAAGTCCAAATAATCCTCCCAACTTAAAATGCTTTCTTGGTTGTATTATTATCTACTACCAATATAGAAAATAATATTTCCATAAATAATAAAACTACTTAAGAACTTAAACTAAAACAATTAATTTATTTTCCATCTAAACGCTAATCTTCAAAACACGGTAGTTTCATAGGCAGACAGCAAAATGAAATCGATAAAATCAGCTACGAAAAGGAAAAAAATACAAAAATGTGATGGCATGACCTCATATAAAGTCCTCTTTTATAGTCGAGTCCTCATATCCAAAATGAAAATGATCATAATATAGATATTGCTGGGGGGTTTAGAGTTAAAACACCTCAAATCAGTTAGTCACTCACTACATTAGTAGTGAGTATTTTGCATCTCAAGCAGTATTAGAAAGTAGCCAGTTTTGTTACAGAATATTATGTAATATTTTTTTATTCTTACTCCCATACACAGCTAAATTAGATAGCACAATTTTTGTAAGGTAATCCTTTTATTCATCGTTCATTCGATTTCTGGAATAACTATAAAGCAGTTTAATATTTTGTTTACAGCACTATTTTTTATATAGACGAATTCAGATTTTTAAATTGGAAATAAATAAACATCTATTTAGAATATTTTTTATTTAAAAACTCACAAGAGATGTCACCTAATGACAGTTAGAAATTACTTACAGCTCTGTATATATGTATTAATATCACTTGTAAAATCAATATAGACATGTCACACACTAATGCAAGCAAAAGGGAAATAATTAACTGGTGGTAATTAGAAGTTTGTCTTTCATTGGTTTTATAGAATCTTGTATCAACACCAAAAGGCAAATTTTCTGGAGAAATTTTGAAGTTGATGAAAAACAGTTGAAGAATGAATGTGAGTATTAAAACTGAGACAGCAGATATGAGTTTTCTTGCGTTATACAGAGTGTAGCACGCTGACCTGCAGGTGTTGACAAAAGGTTTATACTTCAACATTCGGATTGGTGTGAAACACAGAACTAAACTCCAAATACTTCTGGTGGATTTCTGATACCAAACGATGTCTGAAAAGTAGAAAAACCCACTGCTACCCTCTTCTTGAAACACATGTACAGCTGTTGCTGCTCTCATTGTTTTTGCGAAATTAAGTATCAAAGCTACATCGCTCAGCCCTACAAATAATAGATCATAACATCCCCAAAAGCTTGATAAGGTGAAGGCAATGCCTTGCCTGTTTATAAACAGGAATAAGTGTACATTGAAATACATCATAACGAATAAATACATTAATGTCCAAATAAAATTTGTGTTGAGGCGAACTGATGTTACCTAGAACAAAAATAAGATAAAAGATAAAATTAGATAATTTTTTATTCTATTTAATTTAGTAACTATACATTTGCCTATTCTGTATTTTATAACATGATAATATACTCAGTTTCCTCACAAGATCTTGAGTGAAAAACAAACTCCTTCATTAATACATTTTTTAATGTAAATATCTTAAGGGCGAAAGAAAAATTTTAACTACAAGTGACTTCATATTATTGTATTTTTTTTAGAATAGCAAATCATTGAGTGATCTACATAAATAAATCTCGACTAAAAATTTTTAATTATAAAATCTTGAGTAAATGCAAACTAATTTTATTGCAATTATTTGTGCTTCTACCTATACTTAATAAAAAAAAAAGTAAATGAGCACAGTTTTTACTGGAAACTGTAGACTTAAATGTTAGACTAATTGTTTACCATGCTTCAGTTCTCTGCTTCAATATGGTATAGAGAGCTGTAGGGCAATTCAAGTGATTTTTTTTTTTTTATCAAAAAATCTTACATTCGAACTATTATGATGTTCATGGATCACAATGTATGTTGCAAATCTGTATTCAGACATATTAATATCTTAACACTTCTCTCCATGTATATATTTGAATGTTTAATTTTTGTTCATAATATATATATATATATATATATATATATATATATATATATATATATATATATATATATATATATATATATATATATATATATATATATATATATATATATATATATATATATATATATGGTAACATGGGTGAGTCGGTGGCGTAGTGGTTAGCGCGCCGGACTTCGGAACCATGGCAGCGATGTCGTGGGTTCGAATCCGCGTTCTGCCAGTGACTTTTATCAGTACCTTTCACCTTGTACTGTAGCGGCGCACCCCCTTACTTTGTCTAATACGATCCACGCACAGATCAATAGTCTATGTGGACGGGGCAAAGTAAGGCAAAAAAGACGTCCGCCAACCTCTTAAAAAAAAATATATATATATATATGTATATAACATATTCATGCATACAACACAATAAGGCGCAGAAATCAACTGCAGTACCCAATTCATTGGTTAAACTTATTTGAAATTACTCCTCACTATAAAGGTTTAAAATTCTACAATAAATTACCAGGCAATGTTAAATTACTTAATATAAAAAAGTTCAAAGCTGTTGTGAAAGAGTTTGTTATTCAAAAAGAGTATTATGATGTAGGAGAGTTTTTAGGGGATAGTTCCATGGTTTTTTATGTATATTTAGTATTTTTTACTCTTTATTTGATTGTACCTTACATTTAGTTTTAAGCAAATATGACAAGTCACCTGTTCATTTACATATGTCATTGTATATTATGTAACATATATGAATGTAATGTGACAATAAAAATCTTGAATCTTGAGTTTAAACTAAAATATGATATCTCAAACAATCTAATTATAAGATATAGTTCACCTTTTTGCAGTATAATTAGTAATAAATATAATTTTAATTTGAACATTGCAAATTAAATACTATGTAGTCAGTCACTCTGGCTTGTTTCAAGTCATGATGGAAGTAACCTTGTTTTTTGGAAACCTGTACTTGAATAAAAATGAATTAGGATTTAAAATCATGTTTAGACAACAGAAGATAAACTGATCTTAAACATCCTGTGATACATTTTCACAGATGTACATTTTGACTGATGTACGGTTTGCTAAAAAGTCCGGGAGAAGTCCCATCCAAGTAGCAGCAAAATTAGGATAAAATAAATAAATAGAGGGCGTGAGAGGTTACTATACGTACGTGTACCCTCCTGGTGAAAGCTCCGCTGGGCAAATGCTCAACCACAATGGAGACTAGACTGTATGTGTCTGTGTTGGGGTTGTACAAAGTCAGTTCTACAATGAAAGCTCTCATTCTAATGTCCCACCATTTTAGGTCAATTAGATCTGCAACCATGGTGTTGCATTGGTCCTGGGTGTCAAAAAGATCCACAATGTAACCCCCATTGTGATAGGGAACCCCTGATGTCCCTGAAAATATTTCAATTGAACTTATTGATCCTTGAATTTCTATCAAAAGCAACAATAAGCTGTAACAATAAACATATTGGGTTACACCTTTGTATAAATAATTTTTTTCATATTTTAACAGTTTTAAAATTTAAATGTCTTTTTATAGCCGAGATTCTAAGTAGAAGATATCAGCTAAATAGAATCGTTTAGCTCAAACAGTCGTTTCCCCCAAAAATTTGTCTTCCCCCACATTGACTTACATTGATTAAAGTGTGTGTTGATCTGAGGCATGAAGAACAATGCTTCTATGGATTGCTTGATTTTTTATGAAAAAAATGTTTTCAAATATGAGCCACTAAGTGATGATGAAGTTTTGGCCGTACTCTCTGGACAAGCCAGGTACTCTGAACACCTTCCAGATTCCAGTTATATGTTCCAGCTCTCCAGGTTCACCTGGTGTGTTTTTAGTAGATATGAAAGGGGCATTCTGGCGCACCTCGTACTTCCGATTTCCGACCCTCCGAGAACTTCATTTTTGACTGGTTTTGGACCAGTTTGTTATCGGATTGTAGGTTAATTACAACCATTTTACAACATTTTACAACATTTTCTCAGGTTTTTCCAAGGGTCTTTGAGGAAATACGAGGGAAGTACGAGGGAAGTACGAGGGAAGTACGAGGAAGTACGAGGGAAGTACGAGGGAAGTACGAGGAAGTACGAGGGAAGTACGAGGGAAGTACGAGGCGCCATCTTAACCTACCCTTGTAAACCTCATTTTTGAATGGATTTGGGCCTCTTTGTATCTGATTTCGGGCTGATTTCAACCATTTTTCAGGTTTTTCAAATGGTAAATTTAATCCAGAAAAAATAATCCTGAAATTTAATCCAAAGAAGTGCGAGCTCTTAACCTAACATAATCCTGATTTCAAAAGGATTTTAATCCACATTAGGTATTTTACACAGCGATTTTCACCACATGACAAGGAAGAGCGCTTTGATTGGTAATCACCGTTACTTTAAGTCTGAGGCTGAAAAAAATCTCGAGACATTTTGATTTCCTACATCATTTTTATAATTTAATCAGTTTACACCGGTGCTTCCGAATCCGCCGTCTTTACGTTCAGTCTGTTCAACTTTGTCCAACCTGATACACGGCGGCTTTTTGTACATCTCGCAGATGATCTGCGCCACCCTATCTCCACGACGCACGGGGAAATCGATATCGGAATTATTTATCAACAGAATACAGACGTTGCGGTATAGTCTCTGTCCACCACGCCAGCACCGACGCTTATACAGTGCTTTAGGGCTAGACCAGATCTCGGCGCGATCCTTCCATAGCAGTCTTCGGGAAATTTAAACGTTATATCCGTTTTTACCAATTGTTGTCCCCGCTTTGGTACAACATAATCATATGCGCTTCTTAAATCGAGACCAGCTGCATCCGGTGATCCGTTGTACGGTTCAAATGCGTTTTCAGTCAATCAATAATAACCGTAGCTTTCAGCCATTATTGATTCCTAATGCATGCATATCGGATTTCCACATCAAATGAATTAAACGGGGCATTTTCAAAAATGTATTTAAACTATGTTTTTAAAAAAAAATGTTTTTATTCGTCAACTTTAAACTCAATATTGTGTTTGAATTTATTATCTGAAAGTGTTATTTTACCGTTGTACAACACATAGAGTTTCCCCTTATAATTCAACAGTTGTTTGATATAGTTATTCGTCAACCTGTCATTCCAGCTTTCGGGAACATAGATTTTCATATAGGTAAGAAAATCATAAATAGTCCGGCATGGGGACTACTGTATGTAGATAGTCCGGCATGGGGACTATTGCATTTTAGATAGTCCGGCGTGAGGACTATTACATTTTAGATAGTCCGGCGTGAGGACTACTGCATTTTAGATAGTCCGGTGTGGGGTCTATTGAATTTGAGATAGTCCTGCATGAGGACTATTGAGTTTTAGATAGTCCGGTGTGAGGACTATTCAATTTTAGATAGTCCGACATGGGGACTCTTGTATTTAGATAGTCCGGCATGGGGACTATTGTGTTTAGATAGTCCGGTGTGGGGACTATTATATTTGGATAGTCCGGCGTGGGGACTATTGTATTTAAATGGTTCTGCATGCTATTAAATTTGGATAGTCTGGAGTGCTTATTATATTTAAATGGTCCTGCATAAGGAATATTGAATTTAGATAGCCCCGCGTAACGACTAGTCCTGTGCAAGGACTGTTGAATTTAAATGGTCTGGTGTAAGGACTATTGTATTTAAATGGTCCCGCAAAGCCCTAAAACCTAACAGCGAAGGCTTTAACCTGTGAATAGGGTCTATTGACCACTAGCTTAAACCTAATGTTTTGCACCTAAGATCTAAACCTAAGGCCTTACACCTGAGTCCAAAACCTTAAATCCTAGCAGCTAAGGCTCTGACCTGTAAATAGGGCCTATTAGCCACCATCTTAGACATAATGTGTTGCACCTAAGATCTTAACCTAAGACCTTACACCTGAGTCCAAAGCCCTAAAACCTAGCAGCTAAGGATTTGACCTGTGAATAGGGCCTATTTGCCAACAGCCTAGACCTAATATGTTGGACCTATGATCGAAACCTAAGGCCTTACACCCGAGTCCAAAGCCCTAAAACCTAGCAGCTAAGGATTTGCCCTGTGAATAGGGCCTATTAGCCAACATCCTAAACCTAATGTTTTGGGACTAAGATGTAAATCTAAGGCCTTGCACCTGAGTCCAAAGCCCTAAAACCTAGCAGCTAAGGCTTTGACCTGTGAATAGGGCCTATTATCCATCAGCTTAGGCCTAATGTGTTGGACCTAAAACCTAAACCTAAGGCCTTACACATGGTTCCTAAAACCAAATGCATTCGACCAAATTAAATCCTTAGACCAACGATCTAATTCCATAGACCCAAGGCCTTTGACTTCGGTCCTAAAACCTAGCAGCTAAGGATTTGACCTGTGAATAGTGCCTATTAGCCAATAGCCTAAACCTAATGTGTTGTCACTAAGATGTAAACCCAAGGCCTTGCACCTGAGTCCAAAGCCCTAAAACCTAGCATCTAAGGATTTGACCTGTGAAAGGGCCTATTAGCCAACAGCCTAAACCTAATGTGTTGGGACTAAGATGTAAACCTAAGGCCTTGCAACTGAGTCCAAAGCCCTAAAACCTAGCATCTAAGGATTTGACCTGTGAATGGGGGCCTATTAGCCAACAGCCTAAACCTAATGTGTTGGGACTAAGATGTTAACCTAAGGCCTTGCAACTGAGTCCAAAAGCCTAAAACCTAGCAGCTAAGGATTCGACCTGTGAATAGGGCCTACAAGCCAACAGCCTAATGTGTTGGACCTATGATCTAAACCTAAGGCCTTACACCCGAATCCAAAGCCCTACAACCTATCAGCTATGGATTTGACCTGTGAATAAGGCCTATTAGACAACAGCCTAGACCTAATGTGTTGGGACCAAGATGTAAGCCTAAGACCTTGCACCTGAGTCCAAAGCCTTAAAACCTAGCAGCTAAGGCTTTAACCTGTGAAAAGGACCAGGAGGTCTTAGACTTAGACCTAAGACCTAGCAGCTGAGGCTGTAACCTATGAGCCATTAGCCTAGAACTAATGAATTAGACCTAAAACCTAAGGCCTTACATTGCACCTGAGTCCAAAGTCCAAACACCTTAGTCTAGACTAATTCCTTAAACCTAATTTCTAATTCCTAAGACCCAAGACATTAGACTTAAGACCAAAAACTTTCAAGGGGGCCGCGATTCACAGCCCTTCATGAATTGAGCAAACATTAGGGAAACGAGGTCGTTTTTCTTTGATTATGAATTCATGATCAGAAATGGTTATCAGATTCAGATTGGAGTATTTGAAGACCAACCTCCATCCATCTTACCCAACTCCTAAGGCCCTACCACATGGACTTGACCCAAGACCTAAGGCTATACACTGTAGTCTATGCTTGAAGGTTGTTAGACCCAAGACCGAGGCCATAGAGTTAAGACCTGAAAACTTACAATGGAGTCACGATTCACGACCCCCTGAACGGAACACTGTAATCCAGACCTATGGCCTTACACCATGGTCTAGGCTTTTAAGCTATTAGACCCAAGACCTAAGGCTCTACACCATGGTCTAGACCCAAGATCTAAGGTCTGCGGTCTAGGCCTTTAGGTTCTTAGCCCCAAGATCTAAGGCCCGTAGTCTAGGCCATTAGGCTCTTAGACCCAAGACCTAAGGCCCGTGGTCTAGGCCTTTAGGTTCTTAGACCCAAGGCCCTACATCATGGTCTAGACCCTAAACATAAGGCCTGTGATCTAGGCCTCTAAGTTCATATCAAGACATAAAGCTTACACCATTGTCTAGACCCTAGACCTAAGGCCTGTGGACTAGGCCTTTAGGTTCTTAGACCCAAGCCCTAAGGTCCGTGGTCTAGACTTTTAGTTTCTTAGACCCGTGGACTAGGCTTTTAAGTTCTTAGACCCAAGCCCTGAGGCCGTAGAGTTAAGACCTGAAAACTTACAAAAAAGGTCGCGATTCACGACCCCCCCCCCGGAACAGACTCTGTGGTCAAAACCTAAGACCTAAGGCCATACACCGTGGTCTAGGCTTTTAAGTTCTTACACCCAAGACCAAAGACCTTACACCAAAGTCTAGGACCAAGGTCTAAGGTCCGTGGTCTAGACTTTTAGGTTCTTATACCCAAGGACTAAGGGCCAACACCAGAGTCTAGAACCAACACCAAAGATCCGTGGTCTAGGCTTTTAGGTTCTTATACCCAAGGCCCAACACCAGGGTCTAGAACCAAGACCAAAGGTCCGTGGTCTAGACTTTTAGGTTCTTATACCCAAGGACTAAGGGCCAACACCAGGGTCTCGAACCAAGATCTAAGGTCCGTGGTCTAGACTTTTAGGTTCTTATACCCAAGGACTAAGGCCCCTACACCAGAGTCTAGAATCAAGATCTAAGGTCCGTGGTCTAGACTTTTAGGTTCTTATACCCAAGGACTAAGGCCCTACACCAGGGTCCAAGTCCAAAGGTCAGTGGTCTAGGCTTTTAGGTTCTTATACCCAAGACCTAAGGCCCTAAACCAGGGTCTAGAACCAAGATCTAAGGTCCGTGGTCTAGACTTTTAGGTTCTTATACCCAAGGACTAAGTCCCTACACCATGGTCTAGAACCAAGTCCAAAGGTGCGTGGTCTAGACTTTTAGGTTCTTATGCCCAAGGACTAAGGCCCTACACCAGGGTCTAGAACCAAGACCAAAGATCCTTGTCCTAGACTTTTAGGTTCTTATACCCAAGACCTAAGGCCCTACACCAGGGTCTAGAACCAAAACTTAAGGTCCGTGGTCTAGGCTTTTAGGTTCTTATACCCAAGACTTAAGGTCCGAGGTCCAGGCTTTTAGGTTCTTATACCCAAGACCTGAGGCCCTACACCAGGGTCTAGATCCAAGACTTGAGGTCCGTGGTCTAGGCTTTTTGGTTCTTATACACAAGACCTAAAGCCCTACACCATGGTCTAGATCCAAGACTTGAGGCCTGTGGGCTAGGCCATTAGGTTCTTAGACTCAAGACCTAAGGCCCTACACCAGGGTCTAGATCCAAGACTTGAGGTCCGTGGTCTAGGCTTTTTGGTTCTTATACACAATACCTAAAGCCCTACAACAGGGTCTAGATCCAAGACTTGAGGCCTGTGGGCTAGGCCATTAGGTTCTTAGACTCAAGACCTAAGGACCCACACCATGGTCTAGACCCAAGCCATAAGGCCATACACCATGATCTAGACCCTAAGACTAAAGGCCTTCCACCATGGTCTAGTACTCGGCTTCAACCGTGTGCAGTTGTATTTGTTTCATCCATACCTAGAGGAAAGTCGGCCAATAAGTTCTTCGGCCCAAGACCTAAGACCCACCAGCATGGTCTAGATCCTCAAACCCTGAGACCATACACCGTGGTTTAAGTCCTTAGACCCAATTTCTAATCCACCGTGGTTTTAGATCCCCAAGACCTAAATCTATACCACCGTGGTCCTCAGGCTATACACCTTAAGGCTATACACATTATTCTTAGACCCAAATTCTAATCCACCGCGGTCTAGATCCCCAACACCTAAGGCTATACACGGTGTTCTATGTTCTTAGACCCAAATTCTAATTCCACCATGGTCTAGGTCCACAAGACCTAAGGCTATACACCGTGGTCTAAGTTCTTAGACCCAAATTCTAATTCCGCCAAGGTCTGTATACCCAAGACCTAAGGCCCTACACCATGGTCTAGTATTCGTCTTAAACCGTGCGCAATTAATTGTGGTTGTTTCGGCCTATAGCTAGAGGAAACTCGGCCTTTAAGTCCTTAGACATAAAACCCAAGGGCATACACGGCGATCTAGACCTAAAACCTCATACCATACACCATGGCCTAGACCCAAGACCTAAGTCCCTACACCGTGGCCTAGTACTCTTCTTAAGCCGTTTGCAGTTATTACTGTTTCGTCTATACCTTGAGGGAAATTGGCCTTTTATGTTCTTAGACCTGTAAGCTTTTACATCATGGTCTAAAACTTGTTTTAAGCCGTGTCAAGTTGTGGTTTTTCATCTATAGCTAGAGGAAAGTCGGTCCTTAAGCTCTTAGACCCTAGACCTAACGCCCTACACCATGGTCTAGACCCAACCCCTTAACCCATCGTGGTCTAGTACTTGTCTTAAAGTCGGGTTTTTAAACTTCTTAGACACAAGATCTAAGACCCTACACCATGGGTCTAGTACTCGTATTAAAGTCGGTGATTACGTTTCTTAGACCCAAGACCTAAGGTCCTACATCTTGGTTTAGACCCAAGACCTAAGGCCATACACCGTGGTCCAGTATTTGTCTTAATCCGTGTGCAGTTATTACTGTTTCGTCTATACCTAGAGGTAAATCGGCCTTTTATGTTCTTAGACCTGAGAACTAGGTTTTTACATCATGGTTTAATAATTGTCTTAAGCCGTGCGCAATTGTGGTTGTTTTTTATCCATAACTAGAGGAAAGTCGGCCTTTAAGTTCTTAGACCCAAGACCTGAGGCCCTATACCACGGTCCAGACCCAAGGGCATACACCGTGGTCCAGTACTTGTCTAAATCTGTGTGCAGTTATTACTGTTTCGTCTATACCTAGAGGAAAATCGGCCATTTATGTTCTTAGACCTGAGAGCTAAGGTTCACATTCATCACCCGATTTAAAAAAAACGTTCGCAGACGTTAATTTAAAAAAAAAAACATCGTCTACATATCGATTTTCAAAAACGATGTGTAGACGTTAATTTTTAAAAACACCGTTTACACATCGATTTTCAAAAACGGTGTGTAGACGTTAATTTAAAAAAACACCGTTTACACATCGATTTTCAAAAACGGTGTGTAGACGTTAATTTTTAAAAACACCGTTTACACATCGATTTTTACTGTTTCGTCTCGAAAAAGAGAATGTTTAAGCTTTTACACCATAACTTACAACGAAACCCCGTGGTCTAATTCCTAAAACCTAGGACCTTAGACCGATACCCTAGGACATAAGGGCTTAGATTTATTGCTTAAAAGGAATTTAAATTAGGACCTAAGGCCTCATAATTTAGACCGACCCCAATCCCAAGCATTTAATGCATTAGACCATAGACCTTTATTTATATGACCTTAAACATTTGACCTAAGATCTAAGACTTTAAGAAAAGACTTAAGCCCTAAGACCCTACCTCATGGGCTAGTACTCGTCCTTCACCACATGGGACCGTGTAAAATGGCATGCATAATGCCAATCATATGTATTATTTGAAAGCACAGCGCCTATGAACGCCTGTGTTTGCTGTTGGGCGTTTTAATGATTTGCGCTTTCGGGCGTTTTGCAAACTCGACCTGAATATTGCAAATCGGTGTGTGGACGATGCCCTTTAATAATTAACGTCTGCGAACGTTTTTCAAAATCGATGTGTAGACGATGCCCTTTTATATTTAACGTCTGCGAACGTTTTTTGAAATCGATGTGTAGACGATACTTTTAATAAATAACGTCTGCAAACGTTTTTCAAAATCGATGCCCAGACGCTGTTTCAAATAATCGACGTCTACGATCGTTTTTCCAAATCAATGTGTAGACGATGTTTTTTAATAATTTACATCTGCGATCGTAATTTCCGCGTCGAGTTTGCAAAACGCCCGAAAGCGCAAATCATTAAAACGCCCAACAGCAAACACAGGCGTTCATGGGCGCTGTGCTTTCAAATAATACATATGATTGGCCATTATGCATGCCATTTTACACGGTCCCATGTGGTGAAGGACGAGTACTAGCCCATGAGGTAGGGTCTTAGGGCTTAAGTCTTTTCTTAAAGTCTTAGATCTTAGGTCAAATGTTTAAGGTCATATAAATAAAGGTCTATGGTCTAATGCATTAAATGCTTGGGATTGGGGTTGGTCTAAATTATGAGGCCTTAGGTCCTAATTTAAATTCCTTTTAAGCAATAAATCTAAGCCCTTATGTCCTAGGGTATCGGTCTAAGGTCCTAGGTTTTAGGAATTAGACCACGGGGTTTCGTTGTAAGTTATGGTGTAAAAGCTTAAACATTCTCTTTTTCGAGACGAAACAGTAAAAATCGATGTGTAAACGGTGTTTTTAAAAATTAACGTCTACACACCGTTTTTGAAAATCGATGTGTAAACGGTGTTTTTTAAAATTAACGTCTACACACCGTTTTTGAAAATCGATGTGTAAACGGTGTTTTTAAAAATTAACGTCTACACATCGTTTTTGAAAATCGATATGTAGACGATGTTTTTTTTTTTAAATTAACGTCTGCGAACGTTTTTTTTTAAATCGGGTGATGATTGTGAACCTTAGCTCTCAGGTCTAAGAACATAAATGGCCGATTTTCCTCTAGGTATAGACGAAACAGTAATAACTGCACACAGATTTAGACAAGTACTGGACCACGGTGTATGCCCTTGGGTCTGGACCGTGGTATAGGGCCTCAGGTCTTGGGTCTAAGAACTTAAAGGCCGACTTTCCTCTAGTTATGGATAAAACAACCACAATTGCGCACGGCTTAAGACAATTATTAAACCATGATGTAAAAACCTAGTTCTCAGGTCTAAGAACATAAAAGGCCGATTTACCTCTAGGTATAGACGAAACAGTAATAACTGCACACGGATTAAGACAAATACTGGACCACGGTGTATGGCCTTAGGTCTTGGGTCTAAACCAAGATGTAGGACCTTAGGTCTTGGGTCTAAGAACGTAATCACCGACTTTAATACGAGTACTAGACCATGGTGTAGGGTCTTAGTTCTTGTGTCTAAGAAGTTAAAACCCGACTTTAAGACAAGTACTAGACCACGATGGGTTAAGGGTTGGGTCTAGACCATGGTGTAGGGCGTTAGGTCTAGGGTCTAAGAGCTTAAGGACCGACTTTCCTCTAGCTATAGATGAAAAACCACAACTTGACACGGCTTAAAACAAGTTTTAGACCATGATGTAAAAGCTTACAGGTCTAAGAACATAAAAGGCCAATTTCCCTCAAGGTATAGACGAAACAGTAATAACTGCAAACGGCTTAAGAAGAGTACTAGGCCACGGTGTAGGGACTTAGGTCTTGGGTCTAGGCCATGGTGTATGGTATGAGGTTTTAGGTCTAGATCGCCGTGTATGCCCTTGGGTTTTATGTCTAAGGACTTAAAGGCCGAGTTTCCTCTAGCTATAGCCGAAACAACCACAATTAATTGCGCACGGTTTAAGACGAATACTAGACCATGGTGTAGGGCCTTAGGTCTTGGGTATACAGACCTTGGCGGAATTAGAATTTGGGTCTAAGAACTTAGACCACGGTGTATAGCCTTAGGTCTTGTGGACCTAGACCATGGTGGAATTAGAATTTGGGTCTAAGAACATAGAACACCGTGTATAGCCTTAGGTGTTGGGGATCTAGACCGCGGTGGATTAGAATTTGGGTCTAAGAATAATGTGTATAGCCTTAAGGTGTATAGCCTGAGGACCACGGTGGTATAGATTTAGGTCTTGGGGATCTAAAACCACGGTGGATTAGAAATTGGGTCTAAGGACTTAAACCACGGTGTATGGTCTCAGGGTTTGAGGATCTAGACCATGCTGGTGGGTCTTAGGTCTTGGGCCGAAGAACTTATTGGCCGACTTTCCTCTAGGTATGGATGAAACAAATACAACTGCACACGGTTGAAGCCGAGTACTAGACCATGGTGGAAGGCCTTTAGTCTTAGGGTCTAGATCATGGTGTATGGCCTTATGGCTTGGGTCTAGACCATGGTGTGGGTCCTTAGGTCTTGAGTCTAAGAACCTAATGGCCTAGCCCACAGGCCTCAAGTCTTGGATCTAGACCCTGTTGTAGGGCTTTAGGTATTGTGTATAAGAACCAAAAAGCCTAGACCACGGACCTCAAGTCTTGGATCTAGACCCTGGTGTAGGGCCTTAGGTCTTGAGTCTAAGAACCTAATGGCCTAGCCCACAGGCCTCAAGTCTTGGATCTAGACCATGGTGTAGGGCTTTAGGTCTTGTGTATAAGAACCAAAAAGCCTAGACCACGGACCTCAAGTCTTGGATCTAGACCCTGGTGTAGGGCCTCAGGTCTTGGGTATAAGAACCTAAAAGCCTGGACCTCGGACCTTAAGTCTTGGGTATAAGAACCTAAAAGCCTAGACCACGGACCTTAAGTTTTGGTTCTAGACCCTGGTGTAGGGCCTTAGGTCTTGGGTATAAGAACCTAAAAGTCTAGACCACGGATCTTTGGTCTTGGTTCTAGACCCTGGTGTAGGGCCTTAGTCCTTGGGCATAAGAACCTAAAAGTCTAGACCACGCACCTTTGGACTTGGTTCTAGACCATGGTGTAGGGGACTTAGTCCTTGGGTATAAGAACCTAAAAGTCTAGACCACGGACCTTAGATCTTGGTTCTAGACCCTAGTTTAGGGCCTTAGGTCTTGGGTATAAGAACCTAAAAGCCTAGACCACTGACCTTTGGACTTGGACCCTGGTGTAGGGCCTTAGTCCTTGGGTATAAGAACCTAAAAGTCTAGACCACGGACCTTAGATCTTGGTTCTAGACTCTGGTGTAGGGCCTTAGTCCTTGGGTATAAGAACCTAAAAGTCTAGACCACGGACCTTAGATCTTGGTTCGAGACCCTGGTGTTGGCCCTTAGTCCTTGGGTATAAGAACCTAAAAGTCTAGACCACGGACCTTTGGTCTTGGTTCTAGACCCTGGTGTTGGGCCTTGGGTATAAGAACCTAAAAGCCTAGACCACGGATCTTTGGTGTTGGTTCTAGACTCTGGTGTTGGCCCTTAGTCCTTGGGTATAAGAACCTAAAAGTCTAGACCACGGACCTTAGACCTTGGTCCTAGACTTTGGTGTAAGGTCTTTGGTCTTGGGTGTAAGAACTTAAAAGCCTAGACCACGGTGTATGGCCTTAGGTCTTAGGTTTTGACCACAGAGTCTGTTCAGGGGGGGGGGGTCGTGAATCGCGACCTTTTTTGTAAGTTTTCAGGTCTTAACTCTACGGCCTCAGGGCTTGGGTCTAAGAACTTAAAAGCCTAGTCCACGGGTCTAAGAAACTAAAAGTCTAGACCACGGACCTTAGGGCTTGGGTCTAAGAACCTAAAGGCCTAGTCCACAGGCCTTAGGTCTAGGGTCTAGACAATGGTGTAAGCTTTATGTCTTGATATGAACTTAGAGGCCTAGATCACAGGCCTTATGTTTAGGGTCTAGACCATGATGTAGGGCCTTGGGTCTAAGAACCTAAAGGCCTAGACCACGGGCCTTAGGTCTTGGGTCTAAGAACCTAATGGCCTAGACTACGGGCCTTAGATCTTGGGGCTAAGAACCTAAAGGCCTAGACCGCAGACCTTAGATCTTGGGTCTAGACCATGGTGTAGAGCCTTAGGTCTTGGGTCTAATAGCTTAAAAGCCTAGACCATGGTGTAAGGCCATAGGTCTGGATTACAGTGTTCCGTTCAGGGGGTCGTGAATCGTGACTCCATTGTAAGTTTTCAGGTCTTAACTCTATGGCCTCGGTCTTGGGTCTAACAACCTTCAAGCATAGACTACAGTGTATAGCCTTAGGTCTTGGGTCAAGTCCATGTGGTAGGGCCTTAGGAGTTGGGTAAGATGGATGGAGGTTGGTCTTCAAATACTCCAATCTGAATCTGATAACCATTTCTGATCATGAATTCATAATCAAAGAAAAACGACCTCGTTTCCCTAATGTTTGCTCAATTCATGAAGGGCTGTGAATCGCGGCCCCCTTGAAAGTTTTTGGTCTTAAGTCTAATGTCTTGGGTCTTAGGAATTAGAAATTAGGTTTAAGGAATTAGTCTAGACTAAGGTGTTTGGACTTTGGACTCAGGTGCAATGTAAGGCCTTAGGTTTAGATCTTAGGTCTAATTCATTAGTTCTAGGCTAATGGCTCATAGGTTACAGCCTCAGCTGCTAGGTCTTAGGTCTAAGTCTAAGACCTCCTGGTCCTTTTCACAGGTTAAAGCCTTAGCTGCTAGGTTTTAGGGCTTTGGACTCAGGTGCAAGGTCTTAGGCTTACATCTTGGTCCCAACACATTAGGTCTAGGCTGTTGACTAATAGGCCTTATTCACAGGTCAAATCCATAGCTGATAGGTTGTAGGGCTTTGGATTCGGGTGTAAGGCCTTAGGTTTAGATCATAGGTCCAACACATTAGGCTGTTGGCTTGTAGGCCCTATTCACAGGTCGAATCCTTAGCTGCTAGGTTTTAGGGCTTTGGACTCAGTTGTAAGGCCTTAGGTTAACATCTTAGTCCCAACACATTAGGTTTAGGCTGTTGGCTAATAGGCCCCATTCACAGGTCAAATCCTTAGATGCTAGGTTTTAGGGCTTTGGACTCAGTTGCAAGGCCTTAGGTTTACATCTTAGTCCCAACACATTAGGTTTAGGCTGTTGGCTAATAGGCCCCTTTCACAGGTCAAATCCTTAGATGCTAGGTTTTAGGGCTTTGGACTCAGGTGCAAGGCCTTGGGTTTACATCTTAGTGACAACACATTAGGTTTAGGCTATTGGCTAATAGGCACTATTCACAGGTCAAATCCTTAGCTGCTAGGTTTTAGGACCGAAGTCAAAGGCCTTGGGTCTATGGAATTAGATCGTTGGTCTAAGGATTTAATTTGGTCGAATGCATTTGGTTTTAGGAACCATGTGTAAGGCCTTAGGTTTAGGTTTTAGGTCCAACACATTAGGCCTAAGCTGATGGATAATAGGCCCTATTCACAGGTCAAAGCCTTAGCTGCTAGGTTTTAGGGCTTTGGACTCAGGTGCAAGGCCTTAGATTTACATCTTAGTCCCAAAACATTAGGTTTAGGATGTTGGCTAATAGGCCCTATTCACAGGGCAAATCCTTAGCTGCTAGGTTTTAGGGCTTTGGACTCGGGTGTAAGGCCTTAGGTTTCGATCATAGGTCCAACATATTAGGTCTAGGCTGTTGGCAAATAGGCCCTATTCACAGGTCAAATCCTTAGCTGCTAGGTTTTAGGGCTTTGGACTCAGGTGTAAGGTCTTAGGTTAAGATCTTAGGTGCAACACATTATGTCTAAGATGGTGGCTAATAGGCCCTATTTACAGGTCAGAGCCTTAGCTGCTAGGATTTAAGGTTTTGGACTCAGGTGTAAGGCCTTAGGTTTAGATCTTAGGTGCAAAACATTAGGTTTAAGCTAGTGGTCAATAGACCCTATTCACAGGTTAAAGCCTTCGCTGTTAGGTTTTAGGGCTTTGCGGGACCATTTAAATACAATAGTCCTTACACCAGACCATTTAAATTCAACAGTCCTTGCACAGGACTAGTCGTTACGCGGGGCTATCTAAATTCAATATTCCTTATGCAGGACCATTTAAATATAATAAGCACTCCAGACTATCCAAATTTAATAGCATGCAGAACCATTTAAATACAATAGTCCCCACGCCGGACTATCCAAATATAATAGTCCCCACACCGGACTATCTAAACACAATAGTCCCCATGCCGGACTATCTAAATACAAGAGTCCCCATGTCGGACTATCTAAAATTGAATAGTCCTCACACCGGACTATCTAAAACTCAATAGTCCTCATGCAGGACTATCTCAAATTCAATAGACCCCACACCGGACTATCTAAAATGCAGTAGTCCTCACGCCGGACTATCTAAAATGTAATAGTCCTCACGCCGGACTATCTAAAATGCAATAGTCCCCATGCCGGACTATCTACATACAGTAGTCCCCATGCCGGACTATTTATGATTTTCTTACCTATATGAAAATCTATGTTCCCGAAAGCTGGAATGACAGGTTGACGAATAACTATATCAAACAACTGTTGAATTATAAGGGGAAACTCTATGTGTTGTACAACGGTAAAATAACACTTTCAGATAATAAATTCAAACACAATATTGATTTTAAAGTTGACGAATAAAAACATTTTTTTAAAAAACATAGTTTAAATACATTTTTGAAAATGCCCCGTTTAATTCATTTGATGTGGAAATCCGATATGCATGCATTAGGAATCAATAATGGCTGAAAGCTACGGTTATTATTGATTGACTGAAAACGCATTTGAACCGTACAACGGATCACCGGATGCAGCTGGTCTCGATTTGAGAAGCGCATATGATTATGTTGTACCAAAGCGGGGACAACAATTGGTAAAAACGGATATAACGTTTAAATTTCCCGAAGGCTGCTATGGAAGGATCGCGCCGAGATCTGGTCTAGCCCTAAAGCACTGTATAAGCGTCGGTGCTGGCGTGGTGGACAGAGACTATACCGGCAACGTCTGTATTCTGTTGATAAATAATTCCGATATCGATTTCCCCGTGCGTCGTGGAGATAGGGTGGCGCAGATCATCTGCGAGATGTACAAAAAGCCGCCGTGTATCAGGTTGGACAAAGTTGAACAGACTGAACGTAAAGACGGCGGATTCGGAAGCACCGGTGTAAACTGATTAAATTATAAAAATGATGTAGGAAATCAAAATGTCTCGAGATTTTTTTCAGCCTCAGACTTAAAGTAACGGTGATTACCAATCAAAGCGCTCTTCCTTGTCATGTGGTGAAAATCGCTGTGTAAAATACCTAATGTGGATTAAAATCATTTTGAAATCAGGATTATGTTAGGTTAAGAGCTCGCACTTCTTTGGATTAAATTTCAGGATTATTTTTTCTGGATTAAATTTACCATTTGAAAAACCTGAAAAATGGTTGAAATCAGCCCGAAATCAGATACAAAGAGGCCCAAATCCATTCAAAAATGAGGTTTACAAGGGTAGGTTAAGATGGCGCCTCGTACTTCCCTCGTACTTCCCTCGTACTTCCTCGTACTTCCCTCGTACTTCCCTCGTACTTCCTCGTACTTCCCTCGTACTTCCCTCGTACTTCCCTCGTATTTCCTCAAAGACCCTTGGAAAAACCTGAGAAAATGTTGTAAAATGTTGTAAAATGGTTGTAATTAACCTACAATCCGATAACAAACTGGTCCAAAACCAGTCAAAAATGAAGTTCTCGGAGGGTCGGAAATCGGAAGTACGAGGTGCGCCAGAATGCCCCTTTCATATCTACTCTCTTTGTTATGTTCTACGTATTTCTTCCACCTGATGACGGGATCAGATTCCAGATCCCAAAACATTGTGAATTTGTAATTTACTAATCAGTGATGGAAAGTGTCCACAATAATTTACTAAACAACAGTTATATGTGTTGTTCATGCATAGCTTACAAGTTTACCAAGCAAGTGCTTGCCCCCCCCCCCCTCTTGGTACTGGTAATAAACTCTACCAAATACAGTAGAACCTCGATAGTTTGACTCTCTATATTTCGAAACCCCTTATAGTTCGACACTGTCCATGACTACTTAACATGTTAATAACAAATCATTGTGTCCATTTAGGAGACTGACAAAGGTCAAAATGATTTGAATATGGGTTATTTTAAAGTTTAATTAATTTATGGTTTTATTCAAATTTGGTGTTTCCTATATTCAAATCATGATTTTTATACTTCCAGAGTTAAAATTCCCCATATACTCCCTATAGTTCGACTTTGATTTTGATAGTGACACCCTCTAAGTCCACAAGGTGTCAAACTATCGAGGTTCTACTGTAACTTACATGTAGCTGAACATGGAGGTTTGATCAAGGATATATTGTTCCTTGTTAAAATCCATGACCCATTATTTAATGCCTCCTGAACACTATTTATATTTATAACAATTTTTGGAAGAAATATTTATAAGTTGGGGATGAAACAATAATCTATAAGTTACATATGTATTACATAAAATTTGTTTTATACAATGAGCTCCTGCTAAAGTTTTCAACCGATTTTAATGATTTTATTGACATATGATAGAGATTGACGAGAAGTTGTTTTTAAAGTAAATTAATAGATATCGATTCAAGCGGAAGGGCCTTTAAGCCCTTTAAGTTCATTATTTCCTAATTTGATTATCACTGGATAGGAAATTAATTGACTTTCAAGTTTAACAGCTGTTACGAGTGAACCCAGTACAGCAGAGATATCATCAATCTATTCATACGGTAACATATTGGTTATGTTAAATTATGGAGGATACATTGGTTCACAAACAGCATTAAAAGAGTGTAAAATGTAAATCTTGATCACTAATATTATTCTATGCATATAACATTTATTAGTATATATTCAAAGTTCATTAGAAAAGAATTGTATAGTTTAATTTATTTCACATTTCAATTACTTTTCTCTCAGTGGTTTCAACTACAGTAAACCTAAACACCAATAACTCAAACTATAAATTAAAATGTAATTTAATTTATATAAATATATATGATTAAATTTTTGTAATAAGAAGACAAAAATAGTTAAAAATAAATTATTACCATACACATAAATGCCTTCTCCCTCCATGTCTTTGAAAGTCCATGGAACCAGAAGTGGTTTATTTATATCCTTAGTGATTTCTTCCCACTGGAGACCATAGTTCCTAGTATCTTCTGTGTTTTGTTTGAAGCCAGGAGCACAGACAATGTTGCTCAAATTGAGAAAACTAGCCCACAAACATTTTTCTAGAAGGGTAGGTAAAATTTTAATGAATTTTAAACTCATCCTGAACATATTTTTAAAATATTCTAGCAATACAAAATGAATTTGCTGAAAACTCATTCTAGTTTTAGAAGTTTTATATGCACTTTTATATTGTTCTTCTTCCAATACACTTTAAGATACTAATTGCTTTAGATATAAGAAACTAATTCTTGCCAACAACATTGGTAGTAGTCCTGGGCCTATGTTAAGTGCTAAAAAATGTATATGAAGCGTTACTTTAAAAAAAAAAAAAAAAAAAAAAAAAAAAAAAAATTGAAATCTGTACAGGACCTACCAAGCGTATATACAGTATATAATCAGGGTCATGGTTGGGAGGCAAATTTTTAAACATTGTGAGTTGTTACTTTTTGATTACAGTACTGAAAATAGTTAATAATAATCATAAAAACATAATCCAAAATGGAGTCAAGTACCAGTTTGAACCCTGAGCTGTCTCATCCTTGGAATTCCTACCATTCTATGTACAGTGTCTGAATACCAGCCCATATCTCCGAGTGACTCCTCTGTAAGAACAATAATTCAAATTAACATAAAAATATAATATTAAATAAAACAATTTATAAAAAATCAAATCCATTAATTAAACTATAATTCTAATTGGCAGCTAGAATCAGCAATCTAAAAACTTTGAATTAAATGCTAAGTTTAGAATTTTGTTGCTATCCTTGGAGAATATAATTTAATAAATATGCCTACTGTACTTTATTACAGAAAGTTCATATTAAGTTACAACAAGCTAAGGTTGGAATTTAGATTATATTGTTCCCTTTGAGAAGAAAAAAAAAATTGTAATACTATCCCACATTGTAGGCACTATCAGTTTCCTTGTTAAGAATGAATGTAGAACATAGAGGGGACGAGCGCATGTGCTCGGTAAACTTTGTGGGAAACATACCAGCTCTTCTGCTTCACTTACTCGACTATGAAATTGTATGCTGTACTCAGGAATGCGGAAAAAAAATAAACAAAAGAAGGGCTGTTTCATTCCTTTGATGTTGGAAAATGCCGCTTTTGAGTCAGGCCAGTGACGTAATTCATCTGATGTCCATAAGAGTAACATGCACCAGCTGTTTTTTAGCTAGCAGGCTGATGACGTTTTGGGGTACTGGGGTACTATTTTTTTAATTGTTTTACCCGCTAATGAAACAGTCCTTGTTTATTACATTACAGTAGTTTTGTAACAACGTGATGAAACTACCATACTTCGGTTACAAATATTCAGTTATCAGCTGATTTAATGATTGTTAAACATTCCTTTGTTTTTTTTAATATATTGCATTTCCACTAATTACAATATTTAGATTTTCTTATACAGTACAGTACTTTATTTTTTATTTAATTTAATTATAAAATGTTGACTGTCATGGTGGCAACACTCATCCCTATCTATGCAGCACTATATATTTGCCTTAACCTCGTTGATTACAACTGAGTATGGTTTTTCCTAGCATAGAGACAAGTATTCATGTTATTTTTTCTTAACAACGATGTTATCTGCCAAGTTTGGAGAAAATAGTTAGAGTCTTTTTGATATATGTCTATACTTTACTCATATAAGACTAGGAATACGCTCTGATGTCCGTCCCGTACGAGAATTTTTACTCACTTTTTAAGTTATTAGGTGACGCTTTTTATGATTCTTTTTTTAGGGAGAGGTGAGAAAAATGCATTACGCACACAGGTGCCAAGCCTGTAGTGTGGGGCTCCCCTAAAAACGGGTTTAACTACTAAAAAACCTCCTCTACTCTTTAGGATTCTAACCTGGAATTGTTTATCACATTACGTCAGGCTAGGCCTAAATTTGGCTAACGCCCGTGGGGCTCACTCCTTATCCAGCCACTCGATCAAGGGATCTGGGCCACTTCGCGGTCCAGATCGGGTTTCTTTTTCAGGAGGATGCCCCGGACGAACTGTGATAAACAATCCCAGTTGTCCTCATCCTCCAAGATCTTTTGGCAGACCGAGTCCACCGAAAATGCACCAAAAATTTGTGTGGCCTTCAGGCGGGACCCTTCCCAACGGGGGCAGCGGAAGAATGTATGTTCCGCATCGTTGGGAACGCCCGGGCAATAAATGCAGTCCGGTGAACCGGTCTTGCCCATCCGGTTCAGGTACGACCGAAAATAGCCGTGAATTGTCAAGAATTGGCCGCCGTTCCACCCATGGTTGGACGTGCTTAATAAGTTGCGCAGTCCATCGTCCTTGGGTGTCGTGCTCCCAGCTGTGTTGCCACTGCTGGAAGGTTCGGGAGCGCTCTTCTGTTCTTGCCGTGTCCTTGCCAATCTCGCCTTGTCTCTGATAAATTGCCTTCCTCTCTCCTGCCAAGAGCTTGACAGGGATAACTCCGGCGACCACCAGGACGGCAGGCTCGGAACTGTCCGGTAGGCGGAACACACCCCGAGCGCCGCTCGATGTTGAACTCGGGCGAGTCGCAACCTGTACTACTCTTTATCGAGAGCGTCTACCCACACCTCTGCTCCATAAAGAAGCACGAACTGAACCGCGGACATTAACAGACGTCTTCTGCTGGATCGTGGAACCCCGACATTGGCAATCAGCCTACTAAGGTAAGTGACTACCTTAGCGGCCTTGTCCGCCGTACGGAAGATCTGATCCCTCCAGCTTAAGTTGGTGTCCACCATAATCCCGAAGTACTTAGCAGCACGAGTTGATTGGACCACCTCCCTTCCCACTCGGAACAGAACGACGGTGTCTATCCTCTTCTTCGTAAGGATCACAATCTCCGTCTTACGGAGAGCAAGCGAGAGACCGTGATCGGACATCCATGTGTTGACCACACGCATGACTCTGTTCAACTTTAGTTGGGCCAGCTCAACGTTGCGTGCGACAATGAGAGCTGCGACATCATTGGCGTACCCAACCAAAGAGGTTTCCTCAGGCATCTCCGACCTCAGGAGGCTGTCATAGGCAACCTTCCAGAGATCCTGGCCGAGTATTGAATCTTGCGCGGCACCAGAAGTGACTTCCATCGTCCACTTTCTGTCCCTTGTGTCGTAAATAAGGCTTTGAGAGCGGAGATAATCCTCGATGAGTCGCAACAGATATGCAGGAACGCGAAAGGTGTTGCGAAGCGCATCCAAAATATCGACCCACCTCGCCGAGTTAAAGGCATTCTTGACATAAGCGTAACAAGAAGCACTACTCAGCGAGGGAAATGATTGTGGCTCTCGGCTCTCTTCACAGCTCTCCATGTACTTCGGTGATAGCGTCAATCGTTGACCGTCCCTTTCTGAAGCCATACTGACGGGGGCATGAGTCCCCGGCAGCTTCCACGGCAGAGGTCAGGCGGGAACGGATCAGCTTCTCGAACAGCTTCCCAGCCGTGTCCAACGTGTAGAAAGGCCTGTGGGACGACGACAGCTCGGGATCACCTTTGCCCTTGCTGATCAGTACAAGTCTTGCGGTTTTCCATAGGGAGCCAGAAACACCCCTTCTACCAAACAGGCGTTGTACATTCTCAACAACAAGTCAGCATTAATTGAAAATACTTTCTTTAAAGCCTCGCTGGGAATCCGTCCGGGTCAGGAGCCTTGTTGCTCTTTAGGGAGAGAACGGAGGTTTCCATCTCCTCGAATGTGAAGAGTGGAACGTCATCTAACCGTCCAAAGTCAACCGGCGTACATCCTAGGCCTAGCCTACAAATAAGTACATACAAAGAATGATTTTAGCTAAGACCTCAAAACAAGCAAGTAACTTAATAATAATTATGCTTACAATAAAAGGTAAATAGATTGTAGAGCGAAAAAAACATTAAAATTTAAAATCCATTATTGCAAATTAATAAAAATCAAGTAATGTAAGTATTGTAGAATTACGCTTACTTAACACTTAATGCATATTTTGTTACCTGAGACATAGGCTACAATGGCACAACACATTCTAATTAGTTGTTCAATTTAAATCTTTCTCCCAAATAGATATTAGTTGTATCCCAGAGATTAGTTAATCGCATAATTCCGTACGACAGCAATTCATTCTACATCAACATGCCTATCTTTTGGTATAATTTATAACTTCAACAAGTAAACATCAGTGTTGATCTATTTAATTTAACAAATAATAGGTCTGTTAAAATATCAATTAAATTTTATTTAAAAACGTAACATAACGGCGAGCAGATATAAACAAGAAAGGTTATGTTGTTCACAGCGACAACTCAGCTGCGATGGGGAAATATAAACTGATCATAGCAAATACATTAGTCAAATCATGTAGCCTAAACAACTAAAGTTCTGTCAAAAATTCCGGAAAATAAGCTTTTTTAATACTTGAAAATAATTGCTCGATTATAGTTTATTACCTAGTTTAAAATACTTAAAATCTAACCTGAGAATTTCATTGATATCAAATTAGTAATAAAAAAGCCTTTTGGGGGTCTAAAATTCGCCTAAGTGAAATTTAAAGTCGATCGTATAGAATTTTATACTCTATGTTCCATATAGTAAAAATTCAATTATAGGATAGGATTACAGTAGAATAAACATAGTCCAACATTGTTAACAACAATGATACAATGTTAAGAACAATGAAATCCTTGTTATATGGATTTAATAAACATAGTCCAACATTATTTGATCTATCATATTCTGTGACAGAACAATGTCTCGGCGGCTATATCTCTTGTCCGGGTGATTTGTTTCATTTGCACAAAATTTTTTTGTATTAAATAAAAAATACCAAAATTTGTTTATTTATAATAATTGAACAAATAAAAGTTTGAATTCAAGTGGTTTGTTGATTATAACCCATTTAAAAAGTTTTCATTTTCAGTTTACTTTTTCATGAGAGGTTATTTACAACATTGTTTATAAAGATACTTTCAGAAATTCATTATCTTTTCTAATCCAACACTACTCTGGTCCCATTTGTTCAACCAAATGGTGTGCTTTTACTTTTGGGCCGCTTTCACCAAGTGTGTTTCGAATAAATGTAGTGTAATTTAGTTTAATATTACATATTGATAACTTAGGTTTAACTGGTTTATACTTACTATGGGAACTCCCCTTGTGTTCTCTTAATGTGCCCATATAATTTTATTTTTGTATAAGAAAATTTGCCTACATATTTCTTTGATTAAATTTATAAAAATTTTCACAGTGCTAAATGGCACTAAACAGCTACAAAATATCCCCAAATAGGCACATAATCAGAGTTAAATTGAGCCCCCAAACAGGCGGTAAACAGCATCCCCGACCGGCACTAAGAAGGGCCTCAGTCGATGATAAAGACTGCTCTCAATAAGTGTTAATAGTGCCCCTGATCAGCAGTCAATAGTGCCCCCAACTGGCGATAAGCTCTGCCCCCTAATCAACAGTAAATAGCACCATTTTCGCCTGATGCACCAGAAAACCTAGGGCCGGCCCTGTCTCTGAGCTACACTATCTTGTAAATCATAACAAATGGAAGGTTTAGACTTACTGTACCACCACTTAATGATACAAAATACTTTATATCTGTTTATAGTACAACTGGTAAATAGTGTTAAATCTTCCAATACTGAAATTTAAGGATCCTCTTACATTATAACAATCAGATCATTGATCAAGATTTTCTGGAGTCCGGATGTAAAGGCTCCAAAAAATTAATTGAGAGTCGGATTTAATAAACATAGATTGTTTACTTACCAGAAGATGTAAGTCTGACTCTTTTATTGTACCATCTTCCTTTATACAATCCTCGGAACAGTTTACTGACAAGGTAGTCTGTGAGTCTGTAAAACCAAAAACTGCATTAATTTAAGTGTCGCAAAATTTTATTAAAAATTTTTTAGAAATATTTAAGAAGTAAACTACTGCATTATGAACCATCCTTCCTCACTTACCTACACATACCTAAATCTATTCTCAGGTTTTTTTAAGTTTCATTTTTGAATTTTTTTTACCAACTGGTGTATCTAGTATGTGGTTTTTGTCTTCTCCAGTTCAACTCGTTGTGTTCGATTAAAACCTAGTTTCAGCATTGCTTTGCACCATGGTAATGCAGATGCAAATGATTATCAATAAGCATATTTTGGTAAAATTTGGACATCATCTAAACCAAGCCTCAACAAACAAATGTTAATATCTGGAATCAGCTTGACTACTGCACAATGCAGTGTTGAAATCAGATTGGAGAAAAATAAAATCTTTTTGAATAATTATTATAAATATACATTTTTTGTATTCGTGGCTACAAAAATTTGATCTAACCATCACAAATATTTCATACCGTCAGAATTTATACATATACACTTAATAGATGGACGATGATTTATTAACACTTTCGCTGTGGCGGACGTTCTGAAACGTAGGGCAGCACCAAAAGCTGGTGACGTTTCGGAACGTCGCCGTTCATTGTTGTATTTATATTGCAACAGCTTCAGCAACATTTAGGTACTCTTATATGTAACTAGTGGAGACTTACTTTTCTGTAATTTTTACAATATTAAACTCGGTTTTCAGGTAACATTTTTTAATCCAGTAGGAGTTAGGCTCGAAGGGTACAGCGCCGCCCTGAGAAACGTCTTTGGAGCAATTTTCAGTGCGATATTCACACTAATGTATGGTAGGATATACAATTGCAATAGCACCCTTTACCTTTTAACATTAACAACTTCTTCCAGGCTGACAGCTAAAGGCCCATGACTGACTGCCAAGCTCAGTTTGATGTGAGAAGTGACATAGAAGGTTTTCACCCTCAAAAGGTCTCCACTAACATTCAGCAGTACAAGGAGTAGCAAAACTGTACTGATGAACTCCACAGTGTCTAGTAGTTTCAATCGCCTCAGTGCTGCTTTACGGTGCTCCTGAAAAATACCAATATTACATTAAATAAAGCTTCCCAAAATCATTGAGAAATAATTACAATATTTTTGGCTTGTGATATATGTGTAAATTATATACATAACATATACGTATATCGACCTAATAATTCTTAAATGTGTCTCATACAAGGGTTTAAGTAGGTATAGAACTAATTGTCTAATAAATATTTTTTTTTTCCGAGGGGAAATGCTTTAATGCACCGTCAGGGAGGAAGAACCGCACGCTCCCTGGTGTGTGGGACTCGCACCCACTAAAACCCCTCGCCTCAGGCTGATGCCCACCTTGGAAGAACCTATTTAGGCATTACATCAAGGTGGAGCCTCGTATATGAAGCCCATGGGCTACGACTTCTGCTTATTCTCTTACTCCTGAGGAAAGATCAAAGATGGTCGAGATCTTCATCTGCTTTCTTTCTCTTGAGAACGTACTCGGCGAATGCAGACACACGCCGCCAGTTCTCGAGAGACGTCGTCATGGAAGGGATTAAATTCTCAGGCGAGAGGGGCCCTACCTCCATCTCAAGTGCTCTTCTTTGGGCTGCCCAACGTTCACATACGAAGAACGTGTGGTGGGCGTCGTCACTGGGAGAGTCCCCATATTGGCAAGCTGCGCTGTCGACTTTACCCATCTTATGGAGGTAGGCGCGGAATAATCCGTGCCCAGTCAGGAGCTGCGTGGTGAGGAAATTGACCTCGCCAAACCCGCGCTCGACCCACCTGGACAGTTCCGGAATAATTCGACGCGTCCAGGCGCCTCTCACCTCCCGATTCCACCTATATAATAAATATTACTGTCAGTGAAATTTCTCTGTAAGAGTTCTGAAAATACATTTGTTCAAACTTACTTTAATCTTTTTTGCCCGAAGTGGCTTATAAATCCTTGATGATCTCATTGTTATTAATTTTTCCAAGTGTTTCTTATCACCAAAAAGTTCTTTTCTTGTGGACTTCTCAGCATCGTATTCAAAATTTGAAACATTATATATTTCCTAGATAGAAACAATGAAAAATCCTTAGCAAATTTATTATACATTTAAAAGTTACTAAATGTTTAAAAATAGATAAATAAAATTGTCTATTACTTTAAAACATTTGTTCAGTTTAAAGCATTACAAAAATATTAAAAAATAGATGAAAGCAATGTTTCCTACATACAGTTAAATGGAAAATATATCAAACAAATAATTGTTCGAGCTACATTACTGCAAATTTGTTCATTCTGTTCAATTACATGTAGGAATTATTCAACGTCCTTTGTAAGCGGTAATATCTCTAGGGCAGTTCTTGATACTTATTTTAACATATCTACACTTTATTGCAGCCTGAGTTAACAGAGATACAAATTTTAAAAACCATAAAAACTATTTCAGTAGGCCTACTCCAATTAGTTTACTTGTTATACCCAAACCTATTTATTAAAACTTACCCCAAACAGAGATAAAATTGCTGAAATGCTAATAATTTTCATTGGGGAGTTCAAGAAAGCTCCAGAACCAATACTGATGCCGGCAGAAGTGATCCAAAGTTCACTAATAACTTTGCCTAGTTTCAGACCGTATAGAATTATAAGGTATGCACTACCCCAAATAACAATTTGTGACATTACCCTGAAATACAGGAAAGTAAATTAATTGTAATTCAAAGGAGTCATATACCTGAATAATGCTTACAAAATTTAAGCCCAAAAACCTGATAAATAAGTAATTGAGGCATGACCAGCAGTCTTGTTATATTTCACACAAAAAAGTTTCTTTTAATTATATAGAAATTTGTTTATTATTACTACTTGCAAGCATCCCTTAAAAAATGACAGGTAACTATTATGATTATTATTCATCTACATTTATAAAAATGACATGTTTTATGAATTTTATTGGTCACAGAATTTTTTATAAACCCTGACAACAAAATATTAGTATGATACATGCACACATAGTCATTAAATAAATAATTACCATAACTCTGCAGTGTGACAAAGACTCGTGCTAATAAATCATTTAAAACCTACTAAAATTCAAGGCCCAATAACAAATAAATAAAAAAACCAAGGTCAGAGATGGGAAACAAACAAGCTTACTCATCGAAATGAAGCTATCATCCAGCACTTTAAATAAGTAAATTAGAGTATTGCATAATTTTATATCCATCATGAAGATACAATTGTAATTGTCTGTTTTGTTTACAAAACTAATTTTTCCTATGTCTGTCCTAGAAATGAATACATATGATAAGAAATAAAATAGTACCTACCATCCAAATCTTGCAAGATTTCTTTTTAAAATCACAGATTCAGGCGACTCCTTCCCTACCACAACTGGAATGAGTGGTTTACCTTTCACTGTTTTATGTAAGAAGTTCTTAAACCATGCTAAAAAAAAGTGAGAGAAAGCCTGCAGAAAATTATTTTATAAGAATTAAAATAACTCAAATATAAAAAATACCATATTAATTTCAGCTGTAGGTATGAAGACAGCTCTCATACCATTTTGAGTTAGCTCTGCTCTTCCTGTGTTACCTTGAAGGATTGTTTCAGGAAAGTAACTCTGTGTGTTTGTTTGTTGATGATGCAAAAATCACAGATCCAGTCAAAACTAAGGAGGAAATTGAAGTCTTATCATTTATTGATATCTCTGTCACAAAAGTTTTTTTCACCTCAATTTATTTATCATTTCTGGGATATCAAATTTAATTTAATTCTCCACAAAACAAGCCAGATAAAAAATTAGCCACGATATAATAATAGACAGCAGTAGATTAGATCAAGCTGGGAAAATTCAATTTCTAAGACTTATTATAATTGATGAAAATTTAAGTTGTGATAATCACATAGATTACGTAAGCAAAAAAATGTCTTCAGGACTCTAATCTCTGCGAAAAATGGCTATGATTGTGCGTGTTAAACAAAATACAAGCATAATTTCACAGTTCACAAAAAAAGCCGATTTATGGGCTTATTTTAATTCCAATTACTTTGGCTATTGTATAAGACCACAGAACAAACGTGAGGATCAGCATTTTTGTCACTTTTAATCCGTGGACGTAATCCTTTTACACCATTTAATGTACCATTTTACCACCATATAAATTTTAGAGCTGAAATTAAATATTATATTATTGTAATACAGGAATTTAAATCCAGGGCAAAGGAACAAGGTCAAGGCAAAGATTAAGGAAAAGGGGTGCTGTTTACCGTTAATTAGGGGAATGTTTACCGCTGGTCAGGGGTGCTCTTTACCGCTGATCACAGGCGCTTTTTACGCGTATTGGGGCTACTCGTTACAGTCGATCAGAGGCGCTCTTTACAGTCGATCAGGGGCGCTCTTTACCACTGGTCGGGGGCTCGATTTAACTCTGATCAAGGGTGCTATTTACCGTTGACTATAGGGCAATATTAACTGCGGGTCGGAGGTGATACTCTTGACTGCTAATTAGGGAAACTCTTTATGGCAGATCAGGAGTGCTCGTGTCCGCCGCTAAAGACCCCTTAGGTCCCGGCACCTTAGGGGGTCACGTAGTTCGCCTGAATAGATCTTTTTTCTCTCTCTTTTGCCATATTTTCTATTTTACAAATCCAGAATTAATTTATATTTTTAAATTATAAATATTTTTTTACTGAAACGTGGTATAACAAAGGCCCGTTTGACCCCCCCCCCCCCCCCACCCTTGGCTGACGCCCTAGGTCATGGCCTAGGTTGGCCTAGTGGATAAAGCGGGCCTGAAAGGACTTAAAAGAATACCTCATTCAACTTTATTATTCAATACCATTCTTATGGAGGAAAGGGGGAGGGTGCCTCTGAAAGCCATGAGATTTAAACAGATTTACACGTTTATCGTCAAAATTTTGTTTACCTTTCTTCCCAGTGTCCATTTTGGTTATATCTGTTAAGCTTTCAATTGTTTCAATTGATGAATCTTGTGTTTGAAAGTTGTCTTGTTGTTTTGAGACTTTTTGACTCCTCCTGAAAAAAGTGTGAATGAGAAACTCAAACTAACTTAAAATCTTAAGTACCGGTACTACATAGGCGTGCGCACGATGGGTGCCATGGGTGCCGCGGCACCCACTGAAGCTCCAGACGGGCCCAAGGGGGGCGCCATTGGCGCCAAAATCACCGGATTTTCTTAAATTTTAAGAATTGTACGGAAATATTGATTATGGTTTTAAATATAGTTAAAATATGTATTTAAATGAAAAGTGGTGTTAAGTTACATCATTTATGTTAACTCAATTATTTAAATATTAAAAATCACAAACTGTAAATTGATAAGACAGATGTTTTCAGTGTATTAAATTCGGCAAGGAACATGTGCGTGTGAGTGGTGCAACTAAGCTCAGCCGTTCCATTTCTCGGAAGGACGGGCAGGAAGTGAACCATTATGTCATATCTGCGTTTGGATTTGTATCAAATATTTTTTATCTCATTTTATTATTCAAAAGGAACACGAATAGATATACCTCTCCATACTTCCTCTTTCTTTTACGGTTTTAGAGTTTCTTTCTCAGTCAGTTACCAGCAGAGGTGGAGTGTAAATGTATGTTTTCGTGGTGAAACTATTCTATATTAATTAAAATGTCTAAAAAGTTATCGGGTTTAGGGCACAGAAAAAAAGCTAAGGAACGTGAAAAGTCAGTTGCACGAAGTTCGCGTTTGATGGTATCGTGGCAAATAATGTAACGAAGAAATGGAAGGTAAGTTATTGGTTTAATAAAGTTCGATTATTAAAATAAAAGTAATCAATATCGTAGGCTCATCAATACCGTAATTATGTTTTCGTTTTCGGCCGTCCAAACCCTGCTCCCTGTCGTTTAACTCGTGATAAAATTGACTTTCACACCCAAGCTCATGCGTTGTTGGTACCGTGTCAGTCGTAAACTATGGTAGGCCAAAAATAGGTCGATACTGTTCACCGAATGTGAAATAATAACTATGAATTAGTTAACAAAATTCGTTTTATAAATAATGAATAAATTCATAAGAATTTTGTTGATTATGTTCAGCTCTTTCTTCTTTTGTTTTTTGCGTTTCCCGTATCCTGCACCACTTAATTTTGTTCACATCTCAAATCAGAACTTAATTCTAAACATAAACAATTTTTAAATATTTTAATGGACAGGGACGTAGTTGTACACTGTATACTGTATCTCGTTTGCATACTGACTAAAAATATAGTTATTGAAATAGTCTACATATCAGAAATGTGTAACAATTGGTAAGCTCCTTTCAACAATACACCTGTGTAGCCTGTGAGAAAATTTTATCTGAGCTGATATTGCTGATAACAATAAATCGCGTCCGGTATGACGAAATTCTGATTAAGATAATTCAAACTTTAATACATCGTGTTAAGACAATAAATGCACGGTACGGTAAAGATCGAGCATTCGACAATATTCAGTATTCAATTGCTCACGTAACTCTTTAAAGAAGTGTACTTGAATTGTTTTAAGTGATTAATTTTAAAGAGTTTTAATTTTAATTTGGAACAAATCCATATTTGTGTTGTTGAATCTGCGGTGTTTATTTTCTTAGAAATATTCAATTTGATGGACGAAATGCAAAGATAATGTGGAGACAACACATTTGTATAGGCCTACGCTAAAAAATGCGAGTTTCATACTGACTCTTTCAAGGGATTATTGGCCCCCGAAACCGGCAACACAACGAGGTCCCGTGCGGGCGCACGGGCCGCTCGCCGCTATACCGTACTGTTTGCAACGGTGTTGAAATGTCAAATTTCTACTTGATTAATCAAGCATGAATTGTAGCCTATAATGCATTAATAAAGACAATTTTATTGTATCTTGCTATTCAAGTTTACGTTTTTTAACAGCAAATAAGAGCAGTGGAAATGGGACATTTAGGCTCGGGGGGAGGGGTGGCAGGGGGCGAGAGGGGGCGCTATTTTCATGCTTGGCACCCACAGAGCTCAGACCCTGCGCACGCCTATGCCGGTACAAGATGTCCAGAAATGATTCATTGAGTTTTGAAACATTGCATTGACCATGGTGTAGTTTATATTATTAACTATATTGGTATTAACCTTTGTTGTTTTGTTCTACAGGACAAAGACATACAAACCAAAACTTAATGAAATTACCTTTACAATGGTGAACAAAACAACAAAGGTTAATAAAGGCTTGGGGTGTACGCAATGTAGCCAGTGTAAGCTGGTTGATTGTTGCCACTACAATGAATATTATTTCATAGAATTATGGTAGTTATTAAGGCAATGATAGAATAATATTCAAAACACAAAATAGATTGTTTGACTCTGGTTTTTACCTGAAGCATATAACAACTGGTGCTGTGGCTAGCGTAGAAATAATTGTACTTTCAACTGCAATGATGAGAACTCTCAATTTTAACTTGTACTGTGGTTCATCATTTTCAATTCCATCTGTAGAAGAAAAGTTTGAATCAGGGAATTAACTGGAAGAGCATCAGAGAAGCAGAAATCAAGCAAAAACTAAGCTAATAAAAATAAACATTTATCAGAAGTTTTACAATATAGAACAAAGTTGACTAGTACTTAACTGACTATTCTATTCCTTAAAGATTGATAATTTATATTAAAAATTTTTATAATCTGTAAATCTTTTACTTGAAAAAGTTAAGTAAAAGCATTCCCTCTTTTTTACATAAAAAAAGAAACGTTTCTTATTTACTCTTTAATTTTGCTTAAGAATTGCTTAATGCAGTGGATTACATTATGATCCTAAATATTTTATTATTATTTAAATTATTTGAAATACCAGTCTTCTACATTGTAAAGACTGATGTATTATTCAACATAGACTTACCACTGGCCACTCCATAAAACATCACTCCAGTCAGTAATGTAACCAGGATGACACAAAAGGCAATGGTTACTCTTTGGCTTTTTGAAACAGTTGCTCTTGGATGACTGTAAAACATTTGTTGCACTCACAAATCAAAATATTGGAACCTTTACAACATGGTAAACTATCCTTTATTTCCATATTGTAAAAATCTAACAATATTATTCTAAACTTTTAATGGTGTATGTTAAACATTGTTAATTTTGAAGAACCGCCTTTGTGACACTATTAATTCATATTTATGTACATATCTTCATTAATACAGTACCTTTAATACCTTTAATAAAGATATTTGAATTGAATTGAATGAGGTGTTTTTTAGCTGTGCGTTTTTAGAATGAAAGTGTTATATTTGAGGGTAGAATCCATAATTGACATATCACATTTGTTTTAACTTTACAGGAGAGCAGGGCCACAACTAGGGCGTTTGGGGCTCTGGGACAAGATGTATGTTCACATCATATTTTTCTCTAAATCAAATAATTATGTTACACTAGCTTACCTGGCATGCTTTGCAATGCCAACCAGAGGAAGTTTTTGCCCTTCAGGTGAGCTCGTGTGCTACGCTCACTAGTCGCAAGCCTGTAATAACCTCCAGTTTTCTTATTATTGATCTGCCCTCAATGATTTAAATGTGAACAGCTGTTTGTATAATTAATATTCCTAAATGTAATCATATGTTCCAATACAAAAATGTTGCTTCCATAAGAATAACATGGTAACTTTGAAGACGTGTGGGGCGAAGCCCTGTGGAATTTTCTTAACTTTTACTTTCATAAGAATCTTTTACTGATAATAACAAAACAAACAAAAAAGGAATTGGCAAAGTCGGTCCAGCCATTCATACGTGATGCCTTGACCAGAGAAATAATAAGGATTCATTTTTATATATAGACTAAAGGGAAGCTTTCTTAGGTTTTATATGTCAATCAAGATTGGTGACTCACCTCATGTAAATGCTGAGCCACAAGTGTTTCTCCCGCAGGTTGTACAGGATGTTGTGTATGATCACCCTCTTCCACTGGTATATGTCCTGAGGTCCAGCCGGGAATGCGACCGCTTCTGTAAACTCTCCCGGCCAGACACTCAACCACTGCTCTACAATAAACACATAGTCTGTGCCAGCTGGAATGTCATACACCACGACCTTCTGGCAGAACCTAAAACAACGAGGTAAGAAAATAAATAACAGCTTTCAATAAAATTGATAAAAATGTTACCAATCTTTTTTGTAAAAGCATGCCAAATACATACCAATCTGGATGAGCTCCACTGTTGTCATGCCAAAGGTGAATTGCAATCAGATTTCCGAGGGATCCAGGTGTAAAAATCAGAAACCAATCATCAGAGTTTCTCCTAAAAACTTTCCGCTGATTGCTGCGAAGATTGTGCATCTAAAACAATAAAATCAAGTGATTGATATTCTGTCCTAAATAACTTTAATGCCTTTAGGAGAATAAAGGTTTTGAGTAGTGAGAAAGAAGTAGATGCCACGCGTGCACTGTGGTGGCACAGTACAAGCCGGCGTGTGGTGTGACAATTAAAAAAAGAACATTGAATTTTAAAAGAAAGTGTGCACTGGGGCGGTACAGTACGACACAGACTCTCCCGGACGATCCGCGCCTTCTGTCGTGTTGCAAAAAGTCGGAGAGGAAGAACTTTAGGATATTACCGAGCTGCCATGCCACCCGTACTGACAGTGGGCACCCTCCGGGCAGCCGGTACAGGGATTTTGCCATTCTTCCTAGCTTGCAATGGAAAATTTCGTTTTGAAAACAACTTCACAAGGATGGGTGAATTAAAGTTGATATTTATAATGAATAAGTACCATAATTTTAACTTTACGGGACATCCCGTGTACTTGAATCATTGGAAATAAAATAAGCATAGAAATATTGTTTTTCTCTCATTCTTTCTCTTGTGAAACTTATATCCACCAATATCATTGGCCATTTGCATATTACTTAACCAACTCTTCTTCCATACTGATCTCTTTCGATAGAGGGCGCAAATGTTTGGGACGACGTAACACTGGATGGCCACCAATGCACGCACCCCCTCTAAAAACTACAGTCCGTGCCATAACGCCCGCCCTTGTGCGCATGTAGCTTTATTGGAAGTAGTGTGCCTCTTGGCCCCTGTTTATTTAGACAGTGCCATGCCTTACAGCATGGTACCAATATTAAGAAGAGGGTGCCTCCAGGCTTATGGCCTAAATCTTAAGGAAGACACCGTCATATTATGAAAAACGCCCAAGTATTCAGAGGGTGCGCTTCTTTGTATCTAAATTGGAATTGCAAAATCAGACAAACGAAACCATTGACAAGTTTCTTGAACCATTAAGGATAAATAATTTGAGGAAAAACTATTCATGTAAACTGCCGTTTTTCCTCTTTTCGTTTTTAAACTGGTTTTTCAAACATAAGCCTTCCTCTGACTCTTCCTTTCCATCTATGGGAGCGGCAAAAACGGCGCACTGGCCGTGAGCCGCTACTGCATGATATTTTTTACTGTTTCCAAATTATTAGAAAGGGGGACAACTACCCAGCTAGCACACTCCAGAGGTACAACCCTACATATGCATTTTACAATGCAGAGGGATTAAAGTATATGTACTGTAATATAAATTAAAAATTCTTTTAATCGAAAGAGCTACCCCATTTAGATCATTAAAACATTAGCCGTCCAACCCCCAACATTGACATAAATATTTGGCAAAAATTATTTAATATATTTACTCTACTTGAGTCGGTGGTTCCAATCAGAGTGATTCCAACGTTAGCATCAGTACCGGATCCGTAGTTGAAAGAGGTGTAAACGACCACCAAATAAGAATAACTCTCCCCAGGAAAGTTGTCCTCCAGAACAATCACCTTCCTCTGCAACAGGGATAAAATGGTGTACCAGTAGAGTAAATGGCCCATATAAAGTCTTCACTTTTACTTTCTTGAAAACAATAACAATGATACATCTTTAAATTTATTTATTTTTATTGTGTTTTTGCTAATAAGATAAAACTTATGAAATTTTCAATTTAATTTGTATAACTAAATAACCATTACCATTCAGGCTGACCATTGCGCTGACTACGATGTAGTCTACAGTGTCAGATGGACAGGGGCGCCGCAAGAGTCTTAACAAGTGATTGGTGGTTAAGAGCGCCCTCAATCGACAGCTAAGAGCTCCATCGATTGAGAAATATGAGCGATTGGCAATGAAGATCTTCATGTATGGACAAATATATAGCTTTAATAAAATTGTGATAAAATGAAATAACTGCCTACCTTTAGCTTATTTTTCTTATCTTTCAACAGAGCCCATGTCAGAAGAAATACATAGGCAATCAGTAGTATCACAATTATTACAAACACCAAGGGGTTATCTTTCACTGTAAGTAATAACTCTAGGTCCTTGATGGGATGGACCGTGTTGGGAGCGACAAAGATACTACTTCCAAAGAAAGACATGTGAGAGCATTTACAGTGTACAACCTCTAAGGTGGTCTCTTCCCCCACCTGTAATCAAACATTTCCAAGCAATGAATATAATGTAAAATATTTACTGAGCTGCAATAAAAACTGTGTACAATAAAACCCCACAAATAGGACACCCGATAATTGATAACTCCACAGGCTCATAAGATACAAAGATCAACTGTGCGTTGTGTGACAAGCTATTTGCGTATTTCTCGCATCTCAATTTTTTATAGACAAATATACTGTCCTTGAAAGTGATTTTATTGTGATTGTGACCGCTTTCCTGTATTATGAACTTCAATAACAATTGACATTAAGATTTCAAAAGGGCTCTTTCGACTTTTACAACAAGGTTCCATCCTTAAAGACTGTTTATCCAAGGCTCAATCATAGTTGAGAGCTTATATTACTCAGTCTGAACATGTAAATGGTGGGAGTAAATTTGACCCCGGGAAACTGTAAATTTCTGTATATTTGCAGGGAAATATATGAAATTCAAGAAAGAGATACACTTAATGCAAACTGTTTTATATACTGTATACAATATTCTAAACTGTATTCTAAACTGTATACTGTTTTCTATGCTGTTATATCTATACTTATATCTGTTAACAATGTAATTGATTCTATTTTATTTTTCTGTAAGTAAAGCGAAAATTGCTATTCCTAGTACACACCTAACTATCTGAATCCGCCAAATCAATTCAATTTTAGAGAATATTCTTTAATATCAAAAAATTGCTTTAATTCCTAAAACGTTACTTGCAGCATGGAAATGTCAAGATTTTTAAATATATAGATATATGTATATTAATAGTCAAGCACAATATTTTTCCTCCTTTATTCCTGTGTGCATTGTAGGAGAAATACTAGTACCATTAGAAAGGTAGTGTTTTGTAGATTAACACGTTGGCTACCGACGGTCGGAAATTCCGGTCGCCGGGAGTTCCCAGCAGACCGATCCTAGTATAAGCCATACTCTCACCACAGACCGAGTAATTGTGACAAATACAAACCCAGAGACCGAAAAATCTTTTTGGCAATTTTTATATAATTTGATGTATAATATATAAATTTGCTCATAAAAGTTGGAAAAAAGAAAATTTCAGTACTATTTTAGCATTTTTATTGCGTCACATATGTGTGACGTTGGTCTATAGTAATATTTGGTATTATGTTTGTTTGCTATAGACCGACTGTCTCACATATGTGTCATGAGTTTTATGACTGGGAAATAAATGAAAAAATAGTTTTACTACACTAAAAAATACTAAAATAGACAGGACAATGTGTCACACAATAAAAAACGCCATGTGGAATGTGTAGTAAACAAACACTAATGGCATCATGTGAGCAGACAAGATGGTCAACTTTGAGAATCTGTAAAAAATAAAAATTGAAGTCGTACCCAGAGACCAAGCAACACACATGTGTGTCACACATTCCTATAGACCGATAAACAGGTTTTAGATAGATTCAGTGGACCAAATGGGCGTGGCGAGTCATTTAACTGAACCGTGACTGCGTCCCGTGTATGTGTCGTCGGTACACTGGATTTGACCTGAGCGTCCCATATATGTGTCGTCGGTACACTGGAAACACCTTGAGCAACATATATATGTGACGCTGGTCTATATGTAAGGTTTTTTTTAACATTACATCACATATGTGTGACGTTCGGTAGCCAACGTGTTAACAAAACACATTATAATTTACATTGGCCCCCAGGGGCTTTACGCCTAAAGGCTTTCAAAGTGTCATATGATAGTTTGAAAACAGGTGTTTTATTTAATGTTGTTTACAATTAATTCTTTGTTTATTGCTTAATCTAAAATAAAGTCTTGTTCTTATTAAAGGATTCTTTCGATATTTCTTGGTATTATTACATGGTGTCAGGTTAAAATGTCTCGAAGGCAAATGAAAAAAGGCAAATCTAATCGGGATGTTGATGATATATTTCCAACTGGACCTCCCACCTCTGCTGTAAGTTCTGGTTCTTCACTGCTCAAACAAGGGTTTAAGTATCAGGGCCAACCCCCCCAGCCCTTTTCATTTATTGATTCAGAATGGGAAATGTGGTTTCATACATTTGAAAGGTACAGATCGGTATCTAGATTGTACTCAGAGTCTGATGAAACTCAGATTAACATATTAATGCTTACAATGGGTCCTAAAGCTGAAACGATCCTAGAAAGTTTCAATGTATCTAATACAGATATTAACAATTACAGTTTTGTTGTGGAGTGTTTCCACAAGTATTTTGCCAAGAAAACCAACATTATATATGAGAGGGCTAAATTTAATAAACGTTTTCAGCGAGAGAATGAACCTGTAAGTGAATTTGTAACGTCTCTTTTTTAATTGTCCAAAAAATGCAAGTATGGTGAACTCAGAGATGAGTTAGTCCGCGACCGTATTGTGGTAGGTATTTCTGACAGCAAACTTTCTTTTTCCCTTCAAATGGATGCCGATCTGACCTTGGAAAGCGTAATTGATAAAGTCAAACAGTCGGAATCTGTCAAGTCTCAACAAAATGTTGTTAGAGACACATTGGCCGGGGCGAATACTGCATTATCCACTTTGGCGGTGACAAAGAAATCTAAGTCTGCTTCATTTAGTTGTTACCGATGCGGTGCATCAAAACTACATCGAGTAGATGCATGTCCTGCCAAAGAAGCTACTTGTTTTAATTGTAAGAAGACCGGTCATTTTTCGAATGTTTGTAAACTCAAGAAAATTCAAACTATTTCTGAGAGTGATGTTTCTTCACACCATGTAAATTATGATAAGGATGACCACATGGCCGTTTTAGGTTCCTTGACAATTCGGGATGTACAAACTGGTTTTGTGGCTCCATTAGAAGTGACCATTTTTGTTGACGGTGTTCCTATTGTATTTAAAGTTGATACTGGGGCCGACATAACATGTATACCAATTACAGTGTTATCAAAGCTCGGCAAAAATCAAAGTGATTTACAAGCCTACAATGGATTGATTGAGCATGCAGGAAAAGGGACTCTTTCATGCATTGGTACTTTTCAATGTGAATTGAAGGCGGTTTCTGGCAGATCTTCTATTCAAAGAATTTTTGTATAAGAGGATTTGAAGAATGCTCTGCTGGGAAGACCTGCAATACACTCTCTTATGTTACTCACCTTGTCTGAGGAGATTCATCAACTTAGCTGCAGAGTAGCAGTTGAGGATAGAAACGAATTTACGACATTATTTTCTGATGCGCCAGGAATCATGGAGGGTGGTTCCCATAACATTAAACTTATCGAGGGTGCAAAACCTTATGCAATTTCTGCCCCCCCGACGAGTTCCCCTGCCGTTGTATGAGAAAGTCCGAGAAGAACTACATCAGATGGAGGAAAATGGTATCATTTCTAAGGTTGAAGAGGCTACGGAATGGTGCGCTCCTATCGTTGTGGCAACGAAGAAATCTGGCTCCATACGTCTTTGTGGAGACTTTACTGAACTCAACCGGTACATTGTAAGGGAGCGTTTGATTTTGCCTTCTACTGAAGAAATATTTGCAAGAATCTCTAATGCCCAGGTATTTAGTAAACTTGACGCTAAAATGGGCTTCTGGCAAATTTTACTATCTGAGGAGTCCAAACGCCTTACTACATTTATCACTCCATTCGGACGGTATTGCTACAACAGGATGCCATTTGGAATTTCTTCGGCGCCTGAACATTTTCAACGAAGAATCGCTCGAATCTTAGAAGGACTCGAAGGGTGCGTCAATATGATGGATGACATCCTTGTTTGGGGCAACACCGTTGAAGAACACGACACGCGTCTTGAAAAGGTTCTGCATACTCTAAAAGAGGCAAGGGTTACACTCAATAAGGACAAGTGCGAGTTCAGGAAACCTTCAATAAGGTTTTTGGGACATGAAATCAGTAGCGATGGGGTGTCCATTGATCCAGACAAGGTAAAATCTATTTCAGACTATCAGACGCCTTCGAACAAGTCTGATTTACAACGCTACCTTGGAATGTTTACCTATCTTACAAAGTTCGTTCCAAATGCATCAAACACTACTCAGCCTTTAAGAGAACTTCTGAAGAAGGATGTGGATTTCATTTGGACCCCGTTGCATGAACAGGCGTTTTTTAAGACGAAACAAGTTATTACTACCTCTCCGGTTTTAAAACCGTTTGATATTAACGCCTTAAGCAGAGTCTCTGCTGATGCATCCTCGTTCGCCCTTGGGGGTCTACTCGAACAAGAGCATGAGGGAAAATTTTATCCTGTGATGTATGTTTCAAGAGCAATGACTGAAACAGAAAAACGATATGCCCAAATAGAACGTGAAACATACCTGGGTGTGTGAGAGACTTCAAATGTATCTGATTGGTCGCAAATTTTTACTCCAAACTGATCACAAACCCTTGACAACATTACTAGGGAGAAAGCCAATTCAAGATCTGTCACCTAGACTTCTTCGCTTACGACTTAGATTGTTGCAGTTTGATTATGACATTTGCTATGTTCCAGGTAAACAGTTAAAGGTACCAGATACACTTTCACGCCAAACAAAATTTATTCTTGAAGAAATAAGCGACAATTCCTCCGATGAGCTCGAGAAAGAGGTATCAGAACACATGGAAAATCTTCCTATTAGAGACAAATTCAAATTCAAATTCAAATTCTTTATTAGTCAACAAAACATTTCTTTTGGTTCCAGCACAGCTGGTGAAACAGGTGACAAGTCAGATTATACTAAAACTACTGTGAAGTAAATGGTGTAACCATTTTCGTCAAATAACTAAATTCTAACAGACAATATCAGATAAATACATCGTTTAAGTAATCATCAATACAGAAGTACACTTTATCCAATAGCAAAGATTGTACTTCTTTTTTAAATTTGTTATTACATCTGATATTTTTTATTCTACATGGCAGTTTATTGTACAGCTTTTTTCCCAAATAGTGAGGTCGTTTTTCAATAGAACTTAGTCGATGAATAGGGTACTGAAAATCATTCCTAAATCTTGTTTCATATCTATGAAAATGTTGTTCCTCCATCAATGTGTCAAAATTACATTTTACAAAAGTCAAACATTTAAGAATATAAACAGAGGGTAAAGTTAAAATATTCAAAACCTGGAAAATACCTTTACAAGAAGTTCTTGGTCTTGCATTAGTCATAATTCTCAAATATTTTTTTTGAATCTTAAAAATTATTTCCATGTCTGAGCAACTGCCCCACAGTTCAACCCCATACTGCATCACTGAGGCAAACAAAGCATGATATACTATCAGCTTTGTATTATTATCTAAAATATTTTTGAGAACGATCATTTGAAAACATTGTGAATTTAACTTCTTAGACAAAATATTTATATAAGCTCTCCAGTTTAATTTATCATCTAACTCTAATCCAAGGAATTTGGTGTTTTGCACAATTGATAAAAAACTATCATTCAAAACTAACTGAGTTTCAAAATGTTCTCGACTGCGAGCAGTCTTGAAACTTATAATCTGAGTCTTATTACTGTTTAGTTTTAATCCATTGGCATTAAACCATTCCTGCAAATCTATAAAAGAATTCTGGACTTTTTGTTGCAAATCATCAATGTTGTTGGCTTTAAGGATGGCTGTTGCATCATCTGCATACAAAAACATATTAAAATTAATATTAAGCGGCAAATCATTTATATAAATGAGAAAAAGAAGTGGACCCAAAATGGAGCCTTGAGGGACACCACAAGTTACTTCCTTCCATTCTGACTTAAATTGCAAGTTATTCTTCTCAACAACTGTCCTATGATACCTTCCAGAGAGATATGATTCAATCCAAGACAATGCAGATGGAGAAAACCCATAGAGCCGAAGCTTCCTCAACAAAATGTCGTGCTTAACACAATCAAAGGCCTTGGATAGATCACAGAACACACCAGCAGTGCTCTGTGATCCATCCAAACCCTCAGAGACACATTTAATAAGATCTGCTATTGCAAAACCAGTACATTTATTTTTTCTGAACCCATATTGTTCTTTAACCAGTATATTATTTACTTCTACAAAGGTTGTTATCTGTTTACAAACTATTTTTTCAAAAACTTTTGAAAAAGATGTTAAAAGAGACACTGGTCGGTAATTGTCAACATTACTCTTACTACCTTTCTTAAACAAGGGTTTGATTTCTGCATATTTTAATTGAAACGGCACAATACCACTGACCAAAGATGCATTTATTATTTTACAAAGAGGTTCAGAAATTGATGAAGCAATCTTTTTAAAAAGAAATAAAGGGACCTCATCCCATCCACAAGATTTTTTGTTTTTTAAAGTTTTAACAGTGTCTACTACCTGTGTACTGTTCAACAAACTGAAACTAAAAGTAGGCAAATGTGGTATTTTCTCACTGAATTTTTTGGCAAAGTTAACTGCGTTTGACACATTTGGTACATTTTCATTTTCCACAGACACATTTGCAAATTTGCTATTAAAAATATCTGCTATATCTTTACCCCCTACAACCAGACTGTTATTATACAAGATATCTGAGAAATTATTTTTGTTTTTCCCCTTAATACCAAGTTCTCCATTGACAACCTTCCAAACCGCCTTACTTTTGTTTTCTGATGCTTCAATAAAATCACTATTTGACCTTTTTTTTGCTTTGTTACATATTGATTTAAAATTTTTTTTGAAATTTTTACAATACAATTTAAACACTGGATCGTTTGACTTTTTCGACATTGATTGCAATTCCCTGTTTCTTACACTTAAGTTTTCTATTTCTAATGTTACCCATTTCTTTCTCCCCTCCTTTACATTTTTTTGACATCCAGCTTTACAAGGTTTCAAAGGGAAATAGTTTTAAAAAATTAACTTGAAACTTTGAAAAAAATTATTAAAATTTGTTTGAACACACATGTTGTCATTTATATTCCAAGCTTCTTTATGCAATGCACATTTAAATTGTTCAATACTTTCGGCTGAGAAAATTCTCCGCTTTTTCTGACTATTTCCCTGAGAAAATTTCTTGTCTCCCACTGTGATAAACAAGGCAATCTCAGGGGAAGGCTAATCCCCTGTGATCGGATACTCCTAGCTCTAGATTTAACATTTGTGGCTGTTCAACTCTCTTATTAACTATAATATTATCAATACAAGTTTTTGTCTTGTGTGTAATTCTTGTAGGTTCACAAAAACTCTCCAAAAATCCAAACTGTCGTATCAAATTCAAAAATAAACTACGATGCAAAGGAAATTTACAATTTGTCATGATATCAATGTTAAAATCAGCTGAAATGCAGATTTTCTTAGTCCTATATTCTCTACTTAAAACTGCTAACAGAGCTTCTAATTTACTTAAAAAAGTATACAAATTTGACTTGTCGGGTGTACGATATATTGATATTACAATAATGTTCAAGCTTAATATTTCAACAGCACAACCCTCAAAAACTGAATGTTCAAAGTGACAATTGATATTGTTTCTATCTACATACGTTAAGTTTTGTCTTAATAAAATACATGTGCCACCATGGATACCTTGTGTTCTACAAAAATAAGCAGCTAATTTAAAATTTGAGAAAGAATTAAGCAACCCAACATTGGTTAAATCAAGCCAATGTTCATTGAAACATAAAATATCTACACCAGTATTTTCTAATAAAACATTCAAGGCGTTTATCTTATTTGTCAAGCCACCTTGTACATTAAGATGCATCAACCAAACAAAAGTCTTATCTTTCATTAAAAAATTTTGCTCTAGTTGAAGATCCCTATTTGTACTTGAAAAAATATCTGACATTTTGAAAGCAACATTTTGAGATTTACATTTAACAGTATACTTGTTTTGTAAGGCTAGGGTGTCATTGCTGTCTGTTTGTGTTCTATGTTTTTTTGCAAAGATGTATTTAAACTCTCATTGTTATCAGAATTGTGACTATTGTTTAATATTGATGCTGAAAGACTTACATGTTGTGTTAAAAATGTGTCATTTTGAATGTTTTGTACTGTGTTATCGGTGTGTGGAGAACTATGTAGGTGGGTCAAACTGTCCTGGTCTGAGTTTTTTGTGTCTTGTGTTCTTGGTTGTGTAAGAGTAGGGGTACTATGTTGTATGGTGGTGATATGTAATGTGTCAGCATCTTCAAGAGTACATTGTTTTTTTTGTTTTCCTCTCTTAATACAGTATGACAATTTCTGAGAAACTACTAATTTACCTCTACGACTAACATGCAAACCATGTCTAGTGTAATGTCCTCTCTGCAAGTATTTGTTTATTTCATGATAATGGACTCCTTTTTGACAGTCTTTAAGAGCTCTGCATTCGTTTCACATATCTGGGTGTTGAGATATTGCCTGTCAAACCTGAAAGGGATCGATAAAACCGCTACTGAAGCTTTCTTCACGCTCTGGATACCCTCAGCTAGTGCTTCAGAAATCTGTGGTTGGTTATCGTTGCCAATGTCATTAGCTCCACCCATGAAGAGCACAACATCATCCTCTGTGAAGTTCTTTGTAAGGCTGGCCACTTCGGAGATAACATTGGCCATTGGTGCACCTGGGCGTACCACCGCTGTCACGCTGAACGCAGGACCCAACTCGTTCTCCAAGAGACTGCTCATAGCCCTCCCATGGCTGTCAGCCATAAGCAACACTTTTCTCTTTTTTACACTTGAAAGTTCTCTGGTTGTCCGGGTACTTATTTTGTACACATAGCTATCTCTTGAGGTTTTGTTTTTCTTCTTGCTACTTTGTGGGGACTTTTCAGATATGTTTCCATTTCTAAGATTCGAGGGCGTTTCACTCTCTGTTGAATCCTTTAATGCCTCAAATCTATTTGAACAAACTATATTGATCTTCTCAATTTCAACAGTTCGAGGTTTACTTCCCCTAGTGTTGTAATGTACTGTCTGAAACCCATTTTTAGAGGATGTGGGTCTGTCGTTGTTAGTTTGCAAAACCGGATAAAAGTGCATGCACGTTGTTGATTGTATTTTCTGTTTCTCTTTCCAGTCTTTCTTATCTGACTCAAGCATGTTAATAATTTGTTTTAGACTTAGAATCTCTTCCTTAGAATCTTTAACTTCCTTAATAAGTATTTGAGTTTGAAAATCCGTGTTATTAGATAATGCAACATTACAAGCTTGTACATCATTTTTATATGTTTTGTAAACAGCAAGTTTGTCCATAAGTTCCTTGATCTGAGTTTTTAGTTTTTCATTCTCTTCCTTGAGACACGTCACTTCAGCTTCAAACTTTTTTTCTTGCTCTTTAAATTCATCTTCAGCAATTTTTAGGGATTTCTCTGCCTTATCCAAATCAAATTTCAGCTGATTAGTAATATCATTAAATTCTTCCATTACACTAGTTCCAAGTACAGATTCATTGCTTTCTTTAGCTGGATCATAAGAAAAACTTTCATCATGACTCTCTCCAAGACTCTCGTTTTCAGCCTCAGTGAGGGCTTGTTTTAATGATTCAGTTATTTTCTTTTTAGGAAGAATATACTTCTTATATAACTTATATGAGGATAAGTCACACGTTATATGAGGAAGGAGACACGTTACATGAACTAATAAAATCTCGTTCAGCACAAGATGAAACTTTTAAGCTCCTGAAACAATACATTAGTTCTGGTTGGGACAATATCGACAGTCGCTGTAATTCTTTTGTGAAATTCAAAGACAGTCTTGTAAATCAAGAGGGATTAATTATGATGGGTAACAGAATCGTGGTTCCCCGCAGTCTACAAGACCTAGTTTTAAACAAAATTCACGAAGGCCACTTAGGAATATCAAAATGTCGTGGCATAGCGAAGGAAACGGTATGGTGGCCAGGCATAGGTAAAGACATTGAGAAAAAAGTTTCTGATTGTTATGTATGTTTAAAAAACAGGAAGAACCCAGCACAACCACTCATTACTTCAGATTTTCCAAAGTTACCTTGGTCAATAGTTGGAGCTGATTTGTTAGTCTTCAACAAGAAAAACTACCTTGTCGTTCAAGATTATTTCTCACGTTATCTGGAAATTATCGGACCTTTAAATTCAATAAGTTCTGGGATCATTATTACTGCTCTAAAGAAAATGTTTTCACGCTTCGGAGTTCCACATCGCCTTCGTTGTGATAACGGTACTCAACTGTGCAGCTCTGAGATCAAGAACTTTGCAGAAAGTATGGGCTTTGAAATAATCACTAGCAGTCCTAAATATCCCCAATCAAATGGACTGGCTGAGTCTGCGGTTCACACAGCAAAAAGAATTTTGACGAAATGCCAGGATATGGAGATGGGACTTCTCTCATATAGGACAGCCCCATTAGAGAACGGATACTCACCAGCCGAATTATTAATGGGAAGGAAGATAAGAAGCACAGTTCCTATATCGATGGAGAACCTCCGTCCTTGTTTACCAGACCAGACAGCTTTACGGGCCAAAGAACACCATATCAGGAAAGGAATGAAAGCAAGATTTGACAAGCGACATGGAGTAAAAGACCTGCCAGAGCTGAATCCTGGCTGTGTTGTGTGGGTTCCAGATCTTAAGCGAAGGGCCTTGGTTAAAACTAAACTGGAACAACCAAGATCTTATCTCGTTGAACTGGACAATGGCACTCAAATGCGAAGAAACAGAGTCCAAATTATTCCAGTGAAAAATTATTTTAAATCCTGAAAGGGGAGGATGTCATATGATATTTTGAAAACAGGTGTTTTATTTAATGTTGTTTACAATTAATTCTTTGTTTATTGCTTAATCTAAAATAAAGTCTTGTTCTTATTGTTAAGGCGGGTTTACACTGGTCAAGTTACTTGATTCAAGTTGACTTGAATGTTATGTAAACATTCAAGTAAAATTGGCTGTTTGATTTTTCATGTGGACTTGAATCAAGTAGGCTAATAATTTGTGTTATGATTTGCCGGTATGATCAGCTGAATATAAACAACCTCCTTGAAAAATCTATCTAACCAAGTTTAAATGCAAATGCAAAGACTTTTAAACTGTAAATTAGGTACACTATAAATTATGCATATAATATTATGAATAATTATTTACTTTGCTTTTATTATTATTTGTGTGGTTAAATGTTAATTGGGAATAATTAGACCAGATATTCATTTTTTACATAAATGTTAGATTTGGGCCGTAAGCACATACATAGGCCTATTAACTGCTTACCATGCATTGACCACTAAGTTACAGTATAAAAAGTAAACACGAGTTTGCTAACAAAATTTGGTTGCCACAATGTAAAACGAATGTTCCTCAAGACAGACGTTTTGTGTGCTGAAGGATTATTTTATGAAACACATATACACATTTTTGGGAATGTTAACTATGTTTTTGACGTCTTTTTAATTCGAAACGAAAGGTTATTTATGTTCCAAGTCTAGGTCGCACCGTCAATATTATGAACAACATTTAGTAATATAAATGATACATGATGCATTGCCTACTACCCTAGGAGTAGGCTCATATACGTCTTTCTAAGTGATAATCCGCTTAAGTCTACCTGTAGTAGGCCTATGGGGTATTCAACTACACTGGTCCCCAAAATTCCAAATTTATTGTGAGTCTTTTGCGAAAATTTTGTCCAAATTTATCACAAAAAGTTTGAAATTTACCCATCAAAATAAAGTTGGTTATGTATAAAACCATGATCAAACTCATAATGCCTATATAAATGAGCTACAATTACAAAGAACGCGGGCTCACGCAGCCTTCTCCTTCGTCGTTCGGCGACCCATACACGGAACGAACAGTGAAAGGACTAATTCCAGGTCGGGACTGACAGATGAATCCGTCTGACGAATAGTTACACGCATGTTGTGGCCTTAATATTTTTATTTATTCACCAGAAAAATCTATGTTTCATGCGGACTGAAACGTACTGTGTAAATAATTTATACTACCGGTATTTAAAAAAATATGGCATTGTTGGAATTAATTATGTATATCACTGTTTAAGAGACATAATTCCACTTGGTGACAAATTCCTTATCTACTAGAAACGCCCAATTTCGAACTCTTTGTCAAGATATTGCAACAACCACCACCTTTGTTATATTAACCTACACTACCACACACGACAGAATTTTGTAATGTTCCGTCGTGGCTTTGATCTTCACAAAGCAGACTTAGAGACTTGTGTGAATAAGTTCAAGTTTGTTTGACAGAAAACTATCCGTCTCAAATTCCTCTAAAACTTCACAGTTAAATGAAATGCTATAAAAAAAGCAAGAACTATGTTTCATTTTATAAAAAATGTAATTTAGTACAGTGTTATGTATATCACTGTTTTTACCAACAAAATAATACAAACCAAAAACCAATTTTATTATTTATCATGATTAATTTAACTTTGCAAAATCAAAACAAAGTCTAAGAAATCAGCTGTAGGCTAATAATATTCTTTGGCAAACTACGGATTTTAGTAGTTGGACAAATTTACTGCAGATAGCTGCACGTGTAATAATAATACATTTTTACTTGAATGAAGGATTCAAGTGAAATCAAACATGTTCAATTTCTGTCTACTTGAAATCAGCTGTTACTTGAATAACAAAATCTTCACTTGACTGAACGTTTACACGAGTCAAGTCGACTTGACTGTCCATTTTTTCTGACTTGATTCAAGTAACTTGAACAGTGTAAACGACCACTTTTGGTCACAACAACAAACAGCTGTTACTTGAATAACAAAAATTTTACTTGAAAGGACGTTTACACGGGTCAAGTCATGGTCAAGTCGCCTACTTGACTCAAGTAACTTGACCCGTGTAAACCTAGCTTTAAAACTCAATTAGTAACATAAAGAGACTTTAACTTACTCTACAAGCAGGACTGGTCCATACTGTTTCTTGTCGTAATTTACACTGGATGCTGTACATTTTAAAGGTATACTTCACTGTTTTATCCAGATTATCCTAAAAATATTATGGTAATTCAAACTTCACTTGTTTCAATGAAAAAAATATATATTGAGGAAATTGAGTAAAAGTCATATCCTTCATAACTAACCTTCTCCATAATCCTTCTTTATCATTCATACTCAGATTGATTAAAAAAGATTAAATTAAATGTTCTATATCAAATTGATTACGGTATGTAATTTTAATTTAAAAACATAGTGTAAATGTAAGGTGTAATATTTATGGAAATCTAAAAGATATTACGAAAATTATCAAATTATTGTAATAATTACCACTAAGTCATAGTATTGAGTTAAAACTTAAATAGTACAGCAAAAATGGTGAAGATTCGAAAGGGAAAGTTGACTGTTATTGCACTAAAAGTAAGTTAAAATGTAAAGATATTAACACAAATTGCTTATTTGAGTTACCGTTTCATGAAACGAAACCCCATTAGTAAAACAAAAACCCGCATAATATTTTAAAAATTATATGATATTATTCATATGGGTTTAAAAATTGCATCATTGGTGAATGTAAGCATGAAAAGTTGCCCATCCTCCTGTGTTTTGCAATCACAACAAGGAGGATTTACACTGATCCCAGCAAGGTTTATGAAATAGCTTTACGCCAAGCAATAATTTATGTATGGTATGAATTATATATGAGCCATAGACTGGTGCTGTAACATAATATATATGGTAGAACAAGGATGCAAAGTGGTATGTAAACAGTTTTCAACAATGTTAACATTATTCTTAAATAAAATGATATATAAGTGTAATAAGGATGGGCAGGACTTACTTTTCCGCCAGGTAATATGCCAATGAAGTGAAGTGAGTCCGCTGTAATGTTGTTGTATGGTAAACAAACAAGAGTATGTTGGGCATTCACTATTACAGGCTTCATTGTTTTATAATTTGGGCAATTATTTTTTGTTACCGGTTCCATCATCATTTGATAATCTGGTCGTACATTTTCTGTCAGTATCACCTGTAGTACACAAGTCAACATACCAACTTACTTAGTTTTTTTTTTTTTTTTTTTTTTTTTTTTTTTTTTTTTTTTTTATAAGTAAAATCACTACTTACATAAACTTTGTAGTCTTTTTAATCAGAGTCTAATAAAGCTACAACAAGAATCAAAATACTTTTAATTTTTTCATAATGCTACAAGATAGAAAAAATAGTTACCATTAATAATTGATACTTTTAATTAGGTGCCACATATGGTTTTTAAGATTAATGATTAATAAAGTTCATATTTCTTAGTGTAGTAAAATTAGTCGGGAAAAATGAAATAATTTTTGGAAAGCTAATTTTTTTTGAAATGTGTTCTACGGCATCCCCTGACCTTCCTCCGAAAAGTCCCCTGCAATCCCATGTGGGGATCATGCCCAAAAATGAGGGGTTGGCCTAAAAGGAGTTAAAATATATTTTGATATTAAGCATACTAAATTTGAATAAGTTCCAGAAGGTTTATATATATTAAATTAAAGGTCTTAAAATGCAGAGCACAATGCCGTAAACCCGACCTAAATATAATGGTCGAGAGAAAAATGGCAAACGTTCAAAATTTAGAATAAAATAATACTATCAAAACTTTGAAATGCAATAACTTCCGACATATTTGACCTTTTGAGGTCTGGTTTTCGGCTATGTACCCTCCTTATTAAGGCCTTTAAAATTATGTATAGCATGGCTATGGACTAAGAAAAATTTTTCAAAACTCCTTCTTTGGGACGTCCATGTAGAGGGTGGTTCAAGGGTAATATGATGGGCATATGTCAAACTATCCGTATTTGCCAAGGTAATTGTACAAGCAAACGTTTGCCGCAAACCGGACCTCAAAAGGTCAAGTATTTCTAATATTATTACATTTTTTTGCGTTTTGATTAAAATTTGATTTTTATTCTAAGTTTGACAGGCTGCCATTTTCGACTCAAGCAACCTTTTGAGATGGAGTTTGCGGCATTGAATTCTACTACTTTAGAGCTTTAATTTGATATACATAAACCTATTGGTCGGCGAAAGACTTATTTCTGACTCCACGAGGGCCATCCCATCATTTTTAGGCATGTTGCCCACTGGGGATTTTAGGGGACTTTTCTGAGGGAGGTCAGGGGATGACATAGAACACATTTCAGCAAAAATTGGCTGTCCAAAAATTTTTTCATTTTCCAGCCATATTTTGGCTTAATTTTACTACACTATTCTGGCAACCTTACAGTGGCAAATCTGATGCAGGAAAAATGAACTTCGTGGAGGTTAAAATATAATTTTTATAATAAATAGCAAAAACATACCAATGAAAAATTGCTGTCTCATATTTGGGAGATAACGTTTTGTAATTAATTGATGAAAAAGTCAGGAGGAACTAAAAAATTATAAAGTTT
>CM061532.1:173976032-174052704 GCA_030545055.2 Neoaliturus tenellus
AATATTAAGTGTTTTTAACTTGGTGTCGTCTATTTTTTTAAACTATTTTTATAAGGTTCAAATAATTTTCTTCTCATGAATAATAAGAGGATGTTTCTTTTACAACACCAGCCATGATTTGGAATGAGAAATTACAAACTTAACCTAGCACAATGATATACATTTTATTACTAGGCAATTAACAGCATTGCAACATTGCAACTATTCATTGATATTTAGTTTTGAGATTCAAACAGACCACGATCACCATTTATACATTGTTTTAAGAACTATGAACATCTCTAGAGCGACCTTTTTAAAAAAGTAGGCCTAAGTCTTGTAATTTCACTCATTAAATAAGTTTGTATTCCTCTTTTGAGTTGTACAATATTTTGTGATCTATTTTCATTTGCCTTACTCTTTAAACATCGCCAGTATCTGGAATTCTTAGAGGGTACAATACATTCATCTTCCAATTAATTTTTTTGGGAGTTTAGACCAATAATTGTAATTATTGTACCCTCCAAGATCTTCAGATTTAAGTCCTCTGAATGATTTTTTTCTGTGGATGTTTAAGGAGTTTGTATAATATGAAAATAACCCATGAAATATCGACGCACTCAAGATGAATATAACAAATAACAGAAGTCACTTTGAAGAATGTTCCAAAAAATTACTTAAGAGAGCAGGATGTTGTATGCAGTAGTATATAAGATAATAATTATCTGTTTGAACCTAGAACTAAAAAAATATCATTAAAATTCTGTATATTGATGTGAGTGGTATTTTAAAGATCCTGTGGAGTCATCAAATTTATCCTTGGGAAGTATGGCTTAACATAAACAAGAATATCAGTTAACTGGATTGTTAGTTTGAAACACCAAAGAATCCATCTGATTTTCTAAGAAGTTTGCCTGCCGTACGAAACATCATCGTCTGGCAGTTTTGGGTATAAAACCTATTTATTTACAATTTACAGATTTTTTCCTCTAGCTCCCTTGGATACTTATGCAATCTAAGGGAGTTTTCCTGGCAGTTTAAGCAACTTTTATTTATTTATTTTTTTAGCAGTAAAGTATGAAACCACATTTAAGTTACAGATCATGCCAATTCGCAATTTAACTCTGATATGGTCAGGGACACAATTTACTGTTGATTAGAAGGCAAAGGCAAATGTTTACCGATGGTTGGAGTGGTATTTACCTCCATAGTAGGGGCGCTCTTGGCCGCTGAACAGGGCTGCTATTTACCACTGCGTTTACCGCTGTAGTGTAGTAAAATTAGTCGGGAAAAATGAAATAATTTTTGGAAAGCTAATTTCTTTTTAAATGTGTTCTATGTCATCCCCTGACCTTCCTCAGAAAAGTCCCCTGAAATCCCATGTGGGGATCATGCCCAAAAATGAGGAGTTGGCCTATAAGAAGTTAAAATAAATTTTTATATTAAGCATAGTAAATTTGATTACATTCCAGAAGGTTTATATATATCAAATTAAAGGTCTTAAAATGTAGAGTACAATGCCGTAAACCCGACCTAAATATAACGGTCGGGAGAAAAATGGCAGACTTTCGAAATTTAGAATAAAATATTATTATCAAAATTTTGAAATGCAATAACTTCCGACATATTTGACCTTTTGAGGTCTGGTTTTCGGCTATGTACTCTCCTTATTAAGACCTTTAAAATGATGTATAGCACGGCTATGGACTAAGAAAAAATTTTCAAAACTCACTCTTTGGGACGTCCATGTAGAGGGTGGTTCAAGGGTAATATGATGGGCATATGTCAAACTATCCCTATTTGCTAAGGTAATTGTACAAGCAAACGTTTGCCGCAAACCGGACCTCAAAAGGTCGAGTATTTCAAATATTATTACATTTTTTAGCGTGTAGATTAAAATTTGGTTTTTATTCAAAGTTTGACAGGTTGCCATTTTCGACTCAAGCAACCTTTTGAGGTGGGGTTTGCGGCATTAAATTCTACTACTTAAGAACTTTAATTTGATATACATAAACCCATTGGTCGACAAAAGACTTATTTCTGACTCCACGAGGGCCATCCCATCATTTTTAGGCATGTTGCCCACTGGGGATTCCAGGGGACTTTTCTGAGGGAGGTCAGGGGATGACATAGAACACATTTCAGCATAAATTGGCTGTCCAAAATTTTTTTCATTTTCCAGCCATATTTTGGCTTAATTTTACTACACTACTGGTCAGGCACGCTCTTTACCATTGATCAGGGGTGTGTTTTTTTTTATTGGCCAGCCAGGGTTTATATTTACCTCCAGTCAGGGCTGAACAGAGGCTATTTACCATAGTTCGAGGACGCTTTTTTCCAGCGGTTGAGGGAGTAATTTAACTCCGATTAGGGGCGGTATTTACCGTTGATTAGGGACGCTTTTAACCGTCGATTGGGGGCGCGATTCAACTCTGATCAGGTGTATTTTGCCTATCGGAGGCGCTGTCTCAAGCCGGTTTAATTATGACAATCAAGGGGCTATATTAACTGCCTTTTCAGGGAGCTTTTTTACGGGAATCTGGAGCGCACTTTACCGCCGATCTAGGGCGCTGTTTACTGCCGGCCGGGGGCATTTATTGCCAATCGGGGGTGCTCTTTACCGCTGATTAGAGACACTTTACTGCAGATCAGGGGCGCTCGTCTCCGCCGCGATGGCGCCCCACGGGCCTCGGCGCCCTGGGCGGTCGCCTAGTTTGCCTATATGGTAGAGCCGGCCCTAAATCATGCTTTGAACTAGTGGAATCTAATTTTACTGGTATAGGCTACAATAGTTAGTATAGTGGTACTTTCACTGATTTTATCTGTAATTTTTTTATCCTCTATACAGAATCTCCTCTGGGACTTACTTCAAATTTACAATCATTGTAATAAAGAGGTAATGTAGCATTAAACCCATTACCTTGTTTGGAACAATCCTTCCCATGATATCCAGATCTGCACATGCAAGTGTAAGATCCAGGAAAGTCCCTACATTCACCTCCATTCTTACAAGGATTAGAAGAACAGTGTGCTCTTATCTTTGCAGGACAGCTGGTAGGAAGGCACTTGTCAGGAGTTGGATACTCGTAAATTTGGCTCAGTGGACCCGTTTCACAGTAGTCACTATCAGGTTCCTTTTTCCTCACACAAAAAGCGACAAATTTCTTCCCATCATCACATGTATATTGATTTTTAGGACATGTGAAACCTTCACAAATAAATAACTCCATGTACACAAGCACTAAAACTGTCAAGATTCTATTTATTAAATATAACATAAACTGGAATTAAGTTACACTAAAAATTGTCAGCTCTTGTTAGTAATTGTTCTCATTATAATGTTTATCAAACAGCATGTGGCCCTAATTTAGTGAATTCACACCTGTTTTATTGTTTATTTGCAAAACATATATAGACCATGCATAGAATTTTTTATAAGATATTTTTATTATTTATATTGGATTAAAATATAAGGTGTCATTATTTTTATCTAACTAATTCCGTAAGGAATTTCTTGTTAGCAGCAAAACTCTTTTATTTAAGAACTGGTTTTGATGATTGAGGTGTTAAATTAAAGGAATTCTCTGTAGATGTCATGGAATAATTTTTGCCACCATGGAATAACTTTTGTTCAATGTGCTCCGTTGGCGGATCTTACACGGTCAATATAAGGATTGCGATATTTGGATTGTGATTCTGGATCACAATATGGATTGAGTGAGTAAAGTCAAATATTGATGTGTGATCCATGACGATCCCAGTGCAAGATCCGCCATTGGACTTTAAAGTTTCCATGTATTTTAAATACTAGTGCACGTGTTGCTCAACATCGAGCAATTTATTTTGATACAATAAAAAAGTTACATTTAGTTCTAAAAATCAATTAATGACATCCGACCAATCCAATATTGTGAATATCAGTGATCACCGAAAACTACAGCTGTACGTTAACAGATGTTTAAAATGTTCAAACCAAGGCAATTAGAATGATCTACTAGAGTATATTCTAATTTCCTTGGTTCAAACCAATCTCAATGGTATTCTAATAGAAAAATGTCAAATTTAATTTGTTGATATTTTAAGTCCGATTCTTATCAATTTTTGGCGGAACAACTACATACCAAGCCCTATCCAACGCTATCAAAAACTTGAAAATCCGTTGAGAATTGTAGGAGGAGTTCTCTACAGTAAAAAAAAAACCCCTTAGCGTATTAAATAAGTACTAGAGATCGCCCCCTGATCGAAATTAGATCCAAATTTCAGTTGATGTAGACTCAAGAAGTTAAGAAAAATTTAGAACTAAAACATGTGTTCTTCCTGTTTTTCTATCAGTTGTTTTTACAACAGCTGTCTAACAATTCAGTCAATTATTATTCCTCCGTAAGATTAACATTGGAACTTTGAAAGCCTGTGGGGTTAGCCCTGGAGTCTGATGTGAATTAGAATGAGATTCTGCTCATCTACACTGAAAAATTCAGAAAAAACTGAAAAATGCAGTCTCACTAGCGCATGACAAGTTCATTACCACAAACTCGGCTATAGACAAAAAGAACTACTCCCTTCTCAAAAATACCTATGATAAACACATCAAAGACCTCAAATCAAACTACACTATAAATAACATCAGACAAGCGAAAAATCAGAACAAGCAAATCTGGAGAACAATAAATGGGGAAAGAAAAAAATGTCTCAAACTTAAACAAAAACATCACTCTTCGGATTGGAAATGGCTTGGAAACTGACCCCTTAAAAATATGTGAACACTTTAACAACTTCTTTGTCAATATAGGAACCCCAACACCAAGCTTAATGGAAACAACAACAACAGAAACTATGACAACATCACCGGCAGAAACAATATCATCCTCCACAATCATCCCAAACAAACTCGAAAACTTCACAAAAATAACAAAAAAAGATCTGGCCCAAATTTTCAAAACTCTTCTAGCAAAAAACTCTTCTGGAATCGACAACATTTCAAACAAAATTATAAAGCACTGCCAAGACGAATTGATCGATCCTCTTCTTCACATCATAAACTCATCCATAGATCAAGCTAAAGTACCCGACTTAATGAAAACCTCAATAGTATACCCCAAACACAAAAAAGGCGAAACCGAGTTAATAGAAAACTACCGTCCAATATCCCTTTTGCCATCTTTCTCGAAGTATTTAGAAAAAGTAATAAATCTACAACTAATCAAACACCTGGAACAAAATCATCTAATATCAACAAACCAACACGGATTCAGACAAGGAAGGTCTATTAACACTGCATTGGCCCAACTCTGCGACTCTATAACCAAACTATGGGAAGATAAAAAACTAGCCCTCGGAACCTTTCTTGACTTACAGAAGGCTTTCGACTCCTTGGACCGCAAACTCTTAATAAACAAGCTAGAACACCTAAACATCACCGGTAATGCTAAAAAGTGGCTCCAAAACTATCTTAATAATCAAAGACAGACTGTTGAAATTGAATTTAATATTGAAAACTGGCAAACCAAAATCAGATCCTCACTACAAGACACAATGTACGGAGTGCCGCAAGGCTCGATCCTCGGCCCCCTGCTATTCATAATATACATTAACGGCTTCCCTACAGAACTATCTCAATCAATCAATCAATCAATCAATCAAATTTTCTTTATTCATGATTCATACAATGTATAAATAAAGAATGGCGTCAATTTCTTGTATAGTTGTTACTAGAAAATAGTAAACTAACTTATACACTAAACTAAATATAAAACAATTCTATACATTTCTTAAAAGAAGTTACACTCCAAAATATTTTTTAAATGAATAAACTGATCTTTGAATCAAATAACTTTTTAACTTTTTCTTGAAGGTCTTAATATTTTTTATATATCTTTAGGGAGGTAGTATACAAATCTTGTTCCTGCAGCTGTAGGTTTTTTATTATAAAACTGTAAACTATGATTTTGGATGGCTGGGAAATTTTTAAAACGGGTATTATAGTTATGATAAGCCCCCAGTTTCTGCAACGAATCCTCAGTCAGTTTTACCGCCATTATTGTTTGAAAAATATATAATCCAAAAACTGTTGGAATTTTTTGTTTTGTAAAATGATTCTTAACAGATGTGTTGTTATCTAAATTAAGCATGATTCGTATCGCTCTCTTTTGTAGAATTAAAATTTTTTCCAAATTTTGAATACTTGCCACCATGGAATAACTTTTGTTCAATGTGCTCCGTTGGCGGATCTTACACGGTCAATATAAGGATTGCGATATTTGGATTGTGATTCTGGATCACAATATGGATTGAGTGAGTAAAGTCAAATATTGATGTGTGATCCATGACGATCCCAGTGCAAGATCCGCCATTGGACTTTAAAGTTTCCATGTATTTTAAATACTAGTGCACGTGTTGCTCAACATCGAGCAATTTATTTTGATACAATAAAAAAGTTACATTTAGTTCTAAAAATCAATTAATGACATCCGACCAATCCAATATTGTGAATATCAGTGATCACCGAAAACTACAGCTGTACGTTAACAGATGTTTAAAATGTTCAAACCAAGGCAATTAGAATGATCTACTAGAGTATATTCTAATTTCCTTGGTTCAAACCAATCTCAATGGTATTCTAATAGAAAAATGTCAAATTTAATTTGTTGATATTTTAAGTCCGATTCTTATCAATTTTTGGCGGAACAACTACATACCAAGCCCTATCCAACGCTATCAAAAACTTGAAAATCCGTTGAGAATTGTAGGAGGAGTTCTCTACAGTAAAAAAAAAACCCCTTAGCGTATTAAATAAGTACTAGAGATCGCCCCCTGATCGAAATTAGATCCAAATTTCAGTTGATGTAGACTCAAGAAGTTAAGAAAAATTTAGAACTAAAACATGTGTTCTTCCTGTTTTTCTATCAGTTGTTTTTACAACAGCTGTCTAACAATTCAGTCAATTATTATTCCTCCGTAAGATTAACATTGGAACTTTGAAAGCACCATATAACTCTATTCCAAAAGCTATATGAGAATGGATGTGTGCATGGTAAACCTTTAATAACATTTCCAATGAACAAAATTTTGACAAAGTTCTTAGTATAAATAAGCCTGAGCAAATTTTATTTATCAATTTGTCAATATGATGATTCCAAGATAAATTTTCATTGAGCACTAAGCCTAAGAATTTCGTTTCATTTACTTGATCTATTTGAACATTTTCTATTTCAATGGAGGGATTTATATTTGTCTTTTGTGCAGTGCAAAATGATATAAAATTTGTTTTATCTAAATTTAATAGTAAATTATTACAATTTAAATAGTTCTTTATTGACGATAAATTGTTTTGGGCTGAAGATTCTATTTCTTGTAAAGATCGTCCAGAAACTAATAAATTTGAATCATCTACATATAAACATAATTTACTATTTTTGCCACTAAGAGCTAAGGGTAAACCTTTTATGTAGCAAAGGAATAGAATTGGACCAAGTATAGAGCCCTGAGGAACTCCATATTTGACTTCCTTTAGAGATGATTTCACTTTTATCAAACTGTTAAATTTATCCACGTGAGGAATTTCAACATATTGTTTTCTATTTTCTAAGTATGACTGGAACCATTTCAGGGAATTTTTTTCTATACCAATGCTATTCAAAATTGAAATTAAAATTGGGTGAGAGACACTGCCAAAGGCCTTACTCAGGTCCATAAAAATTCCAACTGTATTTTCACCTTTATCAATGGCATCAATTATACTTTCGAAAAAATCTATACTCGCAGTAGTAACCGATTTCCCAGGTCTAAATCCATGTTGTTCCTTATCAAATAAATCATTACTATTTAAAAAGGTCATCAGACGAGAGTGCATTGCACGTTCATATATTTTGGAAATAGTGGGCAATATAGATAAAGGTCTGTAATTAGAAGGGTCTGTTACACTTTCTTTTTTATGTAAGGTTCGTATTTTTGATATTTTAAGTTTACTTGGAAAAATCCCAGAAATAAATGAAGAGTTTATGATGTGTACTAGGGGCTTAATCAAACTATCTTTAGCACTTTTAATAACGGGCATTGGAATTTCATCAAATCCAGAAGTAAACTTATTTTTAAAAGATGATAAAATTTGATCTACTTCAATTTCATCTACTGGAGTAATATGGAATTTCCTATAATTTTTTAATGGTGAGGTTAAACTTGGTATTCCTGGAGAGAAAGTAATAGCTCCTGATTTATCTACTATATTAACAAAATGGTCATTGAATACTTCACACACTTCTTCAGGTTTATCATATTCTTTGTTATCTATTATCAGTTTAATCTGTTCATTGTATAATGTTTTTTTGTTTTTGTTAATTTCGGTGTTAATTATATTCCAAGTCGCTTTAGACACATTATCTGAGTTTTTTATGCTACTTTCTATATATTCCCTTTTAGTTGAATTTACTTGTGCAAAATAACTTTTTTTGAGGCTTTTAAGCAATTGTTTAAGAACTTTATCTTTTGTAACTCTAATGGCTTGACTGAGATTTATTATATCATCTTTTTTCATCTTTAACTCTTGAGTAACCCAATTCCTCTTGCTTGGATAAAGGCGGGACTTTTTCTTTGGGAAACAATAGTCAAAATAAAATGTGAAGATATTAAAAAACACATCATATTTATCTTCTACTGATGCCAAAAATAATTCTGACCAGGTTTCATGTTTGAGGCAGTTTTTAAAATTTGCAATCTTTCAACAGTATATTTTCTACAGTCTTGAGTTATAATTTTATTATTTTGCTTTACCTCTGGGGTAATCAACTCCAACAACTGTGCATCATGATCTGAAAGTTCAGTTATTATGCCTGATATTAAAAGTTTTTTAGAGGAATTGTTGTAAATATGTTGTCTATACCACTTTCACCATCAAAAGTTACCCTAGTAGGAAAATTTACTAGATAATGCATGTTATATTCCTTTAAAGTATTACAAAAGGCCTGATAACTCTTTGAACATTTTAATATGTCAATATTTATGTCTCCAGCTACTACCACATTTTTATTCATTTTTGTAACAACATTTAGCATAGAATTTAGATTTTCAAGAAAAACATTTTCAAAAGTAGAACCTGGCGTTCTATATACTCCTACCAACAAAAAAGAAAATTTTTGACACTTAACCTCAACCAAGCAACATTCAAAAAATTTATCAGTCAATAGATTTTCAACTGCAGGAATTGTAATTTTTTTAGTTTTCATCCTGTTACAATTTCGAGCTAGTATCATGACCCCTCCACCACAGAATATTTGTCGGCAATAATAGTTTTTTAAACTGTAATCAGAGATTTTTACATTGTTAATTTCGACACTGTTCAGTTTATGCTCACTGAGAACCACAAAGTCTGGTTTTATTTCATCAAGAGTGATTTCTAAGGACAATGAACGCGATGCTAAATGTTGAATATTTTGATGAAATATTGTAATGTTAGATAGGTTTTGAGTTTTCAATTGAGAAGTTGAAGTGGAAGGTTCATGATTTAAAATTTGTTGTACCTCACTACTAGAAACATTACTTAAATTAACTTTATTATCATGTGAAAAAGATGCATTTTTTGTAAATATGACATGGTTTACATTTTTACAATTTGATAAGGATTTATCTGGTTGTTGTTGTCTTCTTGCCAATGATGTTTTATAATTACTACTCTTATTTAAAAATACTTTTTTCAGATTTGTTTGCTTGTTTTTTTAATGCATATTTTTAACATGATGTGACATATTATTTTCTATAAAAAATGCTCCTCACTACTGCCAGAAATTAGAGTCTTTGGCAGTTCATAAGCGCCATCGGTCAAAACACTATTTCTTTGCGGGTTACTCTGCTTTGCACAAACACTCACTGAACTTTCACTATGAGCTTGAGGTGTCGAGGTGAGTGGTGGAAATGCAGTCATGTTCTTGAAATCTGGTGTGCTAACCTCTAAGTTAATCGGTGCTGCTTGGTCGACAGACTCACTGATGGAACAAGGGAGAAATCACCGCAGTTGGGGATATTGGAGTTGGTGCAGGAGTTGCCTCTCTGTGGTTAGCTGCAATCCTAGTCCGTTTTCTAATTTCTTCTTGTATCCGGTGTATAAATGCTTTATGAGAAAGTCCATTCCTTAAGATTCTAGTAGAGTTCTGATCATATGAAATTATTTTTATTTTGGCACCCGTGCGCTGTTGAAAGTTCACGAGGCAGGAAATGAACTCATGTGGTTTTATCAAGTCCCGCACACAGCCCATCGGAGAACAAATCAGTGTACGGTACTTAATTTTCTTGCTTTAAAATGTTCTGTAAGCTGTGTGAGTGCTGTTTTATAATCAATTTCTTTTGGTTTGCCAGAATATATTGGTTTTGTTACTAAACTGAATATAGTAGGCCCTTCATTCAAAATTTGACCAGTTAGGTGGCTGTCTACAAAATCCGAAACTTTCGGCCTCCCAAAAGCTTTGCGGAAAAAAACAACTGCCACACCACCACTCATGTTTCTCTCACTATTCAAATCCGTACAAATTGTGTGAGCAAACGCAACAGTTGGGTCTTGTTTGTATTTTTCAATAATTTTTCTCATATCTTCGTCTTTAACTTCAACACTGCTTTCTTGGAAGAGCAGTCCCTCACAAGACTCATCTTCAGGTTTTGGGTGCACAAAGTCTTTTATCATTTGAGAAATAATTTTTTTGCCTTGCTTATTGAAGTGAAGGCCATGCTTCGTGTGAAAATTTCTAGAGAGATCGCCCAGGGGTAAAAAGTTGGCATGTTTTCTGTTATTTAGCAGCTTTTCAATTTCCATGTTAATGAGACTTACTCTGTTGTTAAGTTCAGGAGAGTGGTGTTTTTGAGGTCTCAAGACCTTAAATGCATAATGTATGCTGATGACACAACCATAATTACACCACTCAAGAAGATTGAAGATACATAACAAACAATTGAAGATACACTGCAAAACACTACTGAAATATGCAACAAACTCAATCTAAACATCAATAGAAGCAAAACAGTAAATATCAAATTTTCCACCACAAACAGACAACCAATAATTGAAAACCAAACAACAGATAACCTTGCAGAACACACAAAATTTCTTGGAATTTCAATAGACAAAAACCTAACATGGCATAAACACCTCGAACTCCTTCACAATAAATTATCATCAGCACTCTTTGCTCTACGCAGAATCAAAAGAATTACAAGCAAAGATATAGCTATTATAGCATATCATGCGCTCTTTGCCACCCACATCGATTGGAGGGGATGAGTTTGTCAGTGTGAGACACGTGCATTTTCGGCTCCGCTATCTATCTGTGTTTCTTAGTTATTAGATAGGCGACTGAAGTGATTTTTGCCGACCATCCGATATTTGGAGCTGTGAACGTAATTCATCAGAAATTTCTGTGACTGTGAGTGTTTTAAGTTAATTTTAGATCACATAACCTGTAAATATTTCATGTTCCGATCACCACCAAACTTACGCTCAGGAACCAAGGCCAAGCCAGTGCTGCTATCTGGTAGAGACGAGAGAAACGTCCAGCGTTCGTTATCAGTAACGTCGCCGTCCGCCGCCGCCGCCGCCGATAGCGCCAGCCCGTCCTCTGCTGTCACAACAATGCCTCTACCCAACAATGACATCGACCCTGCCCTGCTCGCCGCCGTCGAGGATGTTGTGCAGAGAGCGGTGAAGACGGCCGTTGAGGCAGCGTTGACCACGTTCAATGATGTCATTTGCAAGCTGCAGGACGACGTGGCCAAGCTCCAGAAAATGGTGACAGATCTAAATGAGAGCGTAATAAACAGGACGGATGAGCTGGAGCAGTATCAGCGGCGGGAGAACATCCGTATCTTTGGCGTCAAGGAGACTACGGCGGAAAACACGGACGAGTTGGTGACAGCGATTTGCCGAGATAAACTTGGGGTTGAACTGTCGGCGGACGCCATATCCCGATCGCACCGAGTCGGCAAGCGGCAGGAGCCGGGAGCTGACGGCAGGGAGCGCCACCGGCCCATCATCGTGCGGTTTGCTACTTATCGCGCCAGACGTACGGTCTTCGTGGCGAAGAAAAAACTTAAGGGGACCGGCATCACAATCAAGGAGGACTTGACACAACTTCGCCAGGAGCTGTACAGACGAGCGGTGTCGCAGTACGGCATGAGAAACGTCTGGACTCAGGACGGCAGGATACTGTTCGTGGACAAGAACGGCGTGAAGGGTGTGGCAACGCGACCGGCGGATCTTCAGGCTGTGACCAAATGAACTTTAAGATAGCACCAGATAAGTTTTCTTTCTCATTTTAAATAATTAAACTAAAATTACAGTAACTTGAATTCGTTAAATATTTGTTTTTGTTTTTACTTTGGTCTATTATATTATAATTTTATTTTACTTGTTTACACATTTTAATATGCTGTATATCTACTGATAAAATTTATGCGTTCATTTTTATATAAAGTCAGGAATACATTTTTTTTAAATATTGTTTATAAAATTATTTATTTGAGAAAATGCATTATTATGCGTATGAAAGTGTGGATGGGTCCAGATGGTATGTTTGTACTTTTGCAATTTATTTTTACATTTATAATTTTTTTTTTTTTTTTATTTTTATTTATTTATTTATTTATTTATTTATTTATTTATTTATTTTTTTATTTAATATGAAGTATGTATTAAATTATATTTTTCAGTTATGTTTTTAATTAGTTAATGCAATTGTGGAATGTTTAAGAATGAGTATTTTTTTTACATATATAGACTACATTTTTTTTATTTATATTTTTGTTTGTTACCCATACTGTAGTATAATAATAATGGAGCCGAAACCAACGTGTTTTTGTTTTTAGAGAGAAAAAAATGATTTTATTGTTTTTCATTTTCTATCAATATATATTTTTTGTTCGTAATACAAGCTTTTTCCTGAGTATGAATGTGTGTGCGAGTGTGTTTGCTGCAGCTGCGCCGGTGCGCGTCGTCCGTGTCGTGCCGCGGGTCCGGGCTGTAGGTCCAGGATAGCGGACCTGCACAGCGTCGCCTCAGCCGTCCCTCCCCCGCCCCTCGCCACTCCCGCCTCCCCGCCTGATAACGCTCAGATCCTTACCGATAACCTTGCGCCATTCACCCGACAATTCAAAGCCGCACACATCAATGCTCAATCTCTCAGCAAACATATTGATGAAGTCAGAGCAACTTTTCGGCCACAAAATTTTGAGATCATCGCTGTTTCGGAAACATGGTTAAAGCCAAGTATTACGTCTGGATTTGTTTCACTGCCTGGTTATTCAATCATCAGAAATGACAGGTTACGAAAAACTGGAGGTGGTGTTGCAGTATATGTAAAGGAAGGTTTGAGGACCAGGCAGTTGTATGCATCTCCGGGCGAGTACTTGGCGAAACCTGAATTTATTTTTTTAGAAATTGGCTTGTCTGGCTCGGATGCCCTGCTGTTGGGAGCCTGTTATCATCCACCTGGCGTTGGGCATCTGGCGGACTTTGAAAACATTCTCTTGCGCCTCATGCCGGGCTACAGCCATGTCTTGATTATGGGAGACTTCAACTGTGACTTACTAAGACCAGACCGCTACGATTGCCGCCAATTTAACATTATGATTGAATCATGCAACATGACAATACTCCCACTGGACCCGACACATCACACTGCTGAAGCAGAAACTCTCTTAGATCTTATGATTGTAAGTGACCCCCAAATCTCAGTCCACCATGGGCAACTTCCAGTCCCTGCCATCTCCCGCCATGATTTAGTTTTTTGTGCCCTTTCAATGAGAGCTCCAAAACCGAGACAGAAATTGATTTCGTATAGAAATTTTCGTCGTTTCAATGAAGAAAATTTTTTGTCTGATGTCCTTTCAACTCCTTGGCATGAAATTCACAATCTTGATTCAGTTAACGATATGCTTGATTCGCTCAACAACTCCATTTTGGAGTTATATGACAAACATGCCCCAATTGTTACCCGGAGGGTCAGCAAAAATCATCCAGTCCCCTGGATCACAGACGACATCCTTAGATTAATGGCTCAGTGTGACTCTGTTCATCGTAGAGCCAAAAGGTCAAGGGATGCTGGGCTGATGGCCCAATATCGTCAACTGCGAAATAGAGTTAAACAACAACTCCGCAATTCTAGACTTCGATACATTCACAGAATGTTTTCAGACAGAAAGCAGTCTTCTACTGCTCTTTGGCGAAATATAAAAAAATTTGGTCTTGGAAAGCAAGAAACTGTAGTGCCAATGTCCATTCCACTTAATAACTTGAATGATTTCTTTTTGTCTTTCTCCTCAAACTCAAATAGTGTAATTATGCAGGACTATTTAAAAGATATTAATTTAAAGAGTAGTTTGAATCTCAATCCAATTCAGTTCCATTTTAGTCCTGTTTTGCAAATAGATGTGTTGAAGGCTATAAGACGTATAACGTCCAATTCCATGGGATCTGATAATATTCCTATTTCTTTGATAAAACGGATTTTGTTTGCTCTCCTCCCAACCATAACTTTCATTTTTAACACTTCTTTGAAGAAAGGTATTTTCCCAGAAAAATGGAAGTCTGCTCTAGTCCGCCCCTTGAATAAGATCTCATCCCCTTCGCTTCCACAAGATTACAGACCTATCAGTATTCTTCCTGCCCTTTCAAAAGCCCTTGAAAGAATAGTTCACACACAAATTTCAGATTTCCTTTCTCTTAATAATATTCTTAACCCTTTCCAGTCAGGCTTTAGAAAGTTCCACAGTACTGAAACAGCCTTGTTGAAAATCACTGATGACATACGATTGGCCGTGGATCGTAGTCAATGTACACTACTGACGTTATTTGACTTTAGCAAGGCTTTTGATACTGCGAACCATGATATCCTTCTCGCTAAGCTGAAACTTATAGGATTTTCAAATACACCATTGTCATGGATGAGATCATACCTTCAAGGCAGAAAGCAGTGTGTGTGTCATGACAACCTAACTTCTGACTGGGGATATGTTCCCTGTGGTGTTCCCCAGGGATCAATACTTGGTCCTCTTCTTTTTACAATTTACACAAATGACATTACTTCTGTTTTACATAACGCCAAGTTTCATTCTTACGCTGATGATCTACAGATTTATGCTCATTTCAAAGTCAGCAGGTTGAATGAAGTGACTAAAATGAATGACGATATTGACAGAATTGTACCCAACATTGTTGTCAATGGGACAATTTTGCCATACTATGACAAGGCCAAAAGTCTTGGTTTGACTATCACTAATACACTTGACTGGACTGATGCAGTAGTTAATACCTGTAAAAGGGTATTTGCTGCTATTCATACTCTGAAAAAAATGCAACGACTTTTACCTTTCCACGTCAAATTGATTTTGATCAAATCACTCGTCTTCCCACACTTTAATTACTGCAACACTGTAGTCAATGACATGACTGTGGCGTTGGCCTCAAAATTACAACGAACTCAAAATTATTGCATTCGATTTTTGTACAATCTTCAACGAGATGACCACGTCACACCTTCTACATTCATTCATCTTTGTTAAAATTATCAGACATCCGGCTGCTGCGAATAGTCACGATCACACACTCTGCAATCAAACTTGGAATCCCAAATTATCTTGCGATCAATTTTGAATTTTTGGATGAGAGAGGTGCAAGAAATACCCGCTCTGGTTCATCAACACTTCGAATTCCACACCACAAAACAACTGTTTTCAACAAATCTTTCGTAGTCACAGCTTGTCGTCTTTGGAACTCCTTGCCCTACACATTAAGATCCATAGAATCCCGTTCCCGGCTGACGGTGGCGCTGAAGGAGTATTACCTTAACCGGATGGCCGTGGCTTGGCAGGATGGCGTGCTCTAGGAGTAGGTGCAGCATGGTGTGAATGTAGAATGAATGTTTTGTAAAATTGTATTTATTTTATTAATTGTATTTCTTTTTATTACTTGTATAAAATTATTTAGAGAAAGCTAAAGTGTATATATATTTTTTTGTACATTATAATATATTTTATTTTAATTAATATTATTTTGTTTAGAGGTTAACTGTAAGAGAGGACCATGTGGTCCTAATGTTCGCCTCAATAAAGAAGCATTTTCATTTTCGTTTTTCATTTTCATTTTCACATCAATTTCGGTATTATAGCCTGGGGAGCAGCTTCAGATACCCTAATACAGAAAATACTCATCCTTCAGAAAAAAGCTCTTAGAATTAAAGAAGATGCTCATCCACAAGACCACTGCAAGCCATTTTTCCAGCAAAACAACATCCTCACAATCACATCCACCTACATCCTTGAAACAATAAAGTACATAAAAACTCAAAACATCACCTATAGACATGAATGCCACCAATACACCCTCCCAGTCAGCACACAATGTGAAAATCACGTTATTTTCACGTGAAAAAAAGGTGAAAATGTAAAAGTGAAAAATAATACGTTTTTTTTCACGTGAAAATAACGTAAAAATGTGAAAGTAAAAAAAACGTGAAATTTAAAACGTGATTTTCACCAAAATTTTTTTACATTTTATTTACTTTATGTTTTATATTCACTAAATCACTTTTTTAAGACAGGGACTTCACACAGTAGGTATTTTAACCTAAATATGAATGAGAGATGAGTGTATGATGGTTGTGGCACGATCTTGCCCAGTCAGCACAAAATGTGAAAATCACGTTTTTTCACGTGTTAAATGTAAAAATTATATAAAAGTAAATAGAAGAATATTTTTTTCATGTCAAAATTACGCGAAAAATGTGAACGTGAAAAAAAGGTGAAAAAAAGAATATTTTTTCACGTCAAAATTACGTTAAAAATGTAAAATGTCAAAAACTGATGAAAATATAAAATCATTTTAACGTGAAAATTATGTGAAAAATGTCAAATGAGAAAAAGGCGAATAATAGAATATTTCTCATGTACAAATTATGTGGCAAAATTTAAATCTAAAAAACAGGTAAACGAGAGAGTAAGTAGCCTATTTTTGCATTTAAAATCTATGTAAAAATGTATACCGTATTTAAAAAAATTAAATTAAAAAATTTATTTTCAAATTTTATTTCACTTTTTAGTTATTGATAATGTTATTTGACTGTCAAAGTATCAGATTTACTTGTGTAGAGATATTGTCTAATTATAGCTTTCGAAATAACAATTTAAATTTCAATTTGTGGTATCAACGATTTATAATTATATTTTTTAGCCTTTACATTATTCCAACAGGATGTAATTTCATGCGTTGGTTATATAAATTTTAATAACACTTTAAATATTTATTACGCAATAGTAAATATAGTTATAAAAGATTAAAAAAATTATTATTATTAACAAACACAGAGTTATTTCAAATTGGGCCAGAGTTTTAATTTTGACTTGCTCAAGTACAAGGAAGGTTGAGTATTAAATGTATAAATAGTAATTTAAATCTGCTAACGGCACAGCAAAAGTGGCTGAGAGGGTTAAGGCGCTAGGACAATGACAGAAAGGTTGTGGGTTCAAATCCAGATGAGGGTGAGAAATTTTTGATCGACTTTATTTACATTTTTTAAATGTATTGGTTAGAAAAAAAGCATTCATTTACAAATTTGGTTGAAAAAATTTTTAAATGTTCAGTAAAACATAAGTTAAAAAGGTAAAAATTAAGTGAAACAAAAACGTCATTTTCACGTCTTTTTTTCACGTTTATTTCACGTGAAATTCAGTGCAATTTTACGTTATTTTTACGTGAAAATAACGTGATTTTCTCCTTTTTTTCACGTGAAATTTACGTGAAAATGTAAAAAAAGAAACGTTATTTTCACGTGAAAATAACGTTTTTGTGCTATCTGGGCTAAGAAATAAGCTAAATATTAATACTGTATAGAACAACACAGACTGCATAAAACTAGCACAACCCCACAGTTTTTAGGGACTAAATTTATTTATTTATTTATTCACAATAATCACATAACATCAATATTTTGACAGGTGATTCGTCCAGATATAAAACTGAAACTAGTTGTTGCCCGTCGATACTCGACGGATATAGCTCCATTAGTGGTAAAATGAAACGCTATAGTACAAACATGTAAGGTAGTAGGTAGTCTATAAAATGTACTTCTTTGAACTGCCATACCAAGAACAATAATAGGCCTATATTTTTTACAGAAAATACTACGATATTAGTTAAAGCGTCGGAAAAGTAGGCCTATTCCGTAAAACCAATAATGTTGCATCCTTGTACTTATAGGCCCTACTCTTTAGTATTTTATAAACATGTCAATTTGATTGTTTAGGTAGGCGCAAACCTAATTAGCCTGAGGAAACCGTTCTATTAGGCTCAACAACATGAGAAATAAGTAGACCAATATCCATTTGTAGGCCTATTGGATAAATTGTTCTTAACAGTTTGTTTCAAGAATTAGGAAAGTGCCTACTGTGTCGTAACTTATGGTTGGATTAACAAATATTGGTATTAGGGTAGGGTAGAACGTAGAGAAACCATTTCTAACCACTTTCATATCGCAATATTTATGCTGTAGTGTGCAAGTTTCAATAACTATCCATATTTAAAGAATACATATTTATTTCACAGAAAATTACATAATTTTAGTTGGAGTGTCTGTCAAAGTAGGCCTATAGGCATATTCCTTAAAAACAATAATGCTCCACCCTTACTATGTAACACAGACACTCTTCAGTATTTTATAAACATAAAAAATCGATTGTTTACTTAGGCCTAAACCTTAGTAGCCTAATCATAGCGTTATATTAGTTAAAAACATAAAAAATAAGCAAGCATAAACTATGCAAACTTGTTAGTTTAATAAATAAGTTTTTTGAGAGTTTGAACAGGCCTATAAATATTTTAAGACTGCGCCACAAATACTGGTGTAAGGCGGAGTAAATGTAAATCATTACAATGTTGCAAACGACAAATTGATAGCACAAAGAATTTCCGATACATCCGTTTCTTTTAATACAAAAGTGAGCAATTTATTTAAACTAAACCTTTACAATTTAGTCTTAATTTTAAAGCAATCAGCTATTTTACATAATTAAGCAACTTTATTTCCATTTAAAGGATAATACATCATAATAATTGTAAACGTTTTTAGGTACTGACCATAATAAACCAAATCCTTCATGAACTTTTGTTCATCCACTCTGTATTTAGACAAAATACCTCGTGTGTTTACAATCAGCTGATTGAAATCGTATAAAATAAATAAATTGTTAAGTTTTGAAAATGTCGACATTTTTAATTTAAGGGAGTAAGATAACGTTAGGGTCTAATTATATGATTAAGCAACTTTCTTTTCATAAATGACAATACATCATAATAATTGTAAAAGTTTTTAGGTACTGGCCATAATAAACCAAATCCTTCATGAGCTTTTGCTCATCCACTGTATTTAGACTAACTACCTCGTGTGTTTACAATCAGCTGATTGAAAGCTTGTAAAATAAATAAATTGTAAAGGTTTGAAAATGTCGATATTTTTAATTTAAGAAAGTAAGATAACGTTAAAGTAAATAAAATCTGCTAATATACAAAGGTTTACGTTTTATTTGGTACAAACTGCGTGTAAATTGGTCCAGTGGAAGTCTCAGACGAACTGTCCAAAGGATTGGAAATGTTGGCTTTTTTCCCCATGTTAAATCTCCATAAGAAAAGTTTATTTTCCATTTTTGACCGATTTAACGTAAATATTTTTGAAATACGAATAAAACCGGCTAATATAGAACCGAAAACGTTTATTTTGGTACAACCCGCATGTAAATTGGTCCAGTAGAAGTCTCAGACGAACTGTCCAAAGGATTGAAAATGTTGGCTTTTTTCCCCATGTTAAATCTCCATAAGAAAAGTTTATTTTTCATTTTTGACAGATTTAACGTAAATATTTTTTTAATACAAATAAAACCTGCTAATATAGAACCGAAAACGTTTATTTTGGTACAACCCGCATGTAAATCGGTCCAGTAGAAGTCACAAACGAAGTGTCCAAAGGTTTTTTATCTTTGTGTTTTAAATATATAGATATACATCTAAAGGTTCTGCTAATTATTATTTGCAATTTACACAGCTTCAAAATATTCTTCAATTGAATAAAAAGCCTTGTCCAATAACCATTCTTTCAACTTTGTCTTGAATTTAGAAAAGTTGTCAATCTTCTTTATTGCAGAAGGTAAATTTTTATAAATTTTTGGTCCCATATATTGAGGAGATAAATTAAAAAGTTTAAGTCTGTGTTGAACTGGTTTAATTTCATTCCTAAATCTCGTGTTATGGATGTGACTATGCTGACTCTCCATGAATGCATCATAATTACTTTTTACCATTAAGGACAAGTGAAAAATATAAGAGCTGTATAAGGTAAGGATTTTAAATTTAATAAAAAATTCCTTACAATGTGTAATTTGGGGTACTTTAGCTAAAAGTCTGACTGCTCTTTTTTGAAGAACAAAAATCTTTTTAGATTGATTTGATGAACCCCAGACAATCAAGCCATAGTTCATAATTGAAGAGAAATAGGCATGATATATCGTGATTTGAGTTTCAAAATTGGTAGTGTCTCTAATTACACGAAGAACAAATATTGCTGAACTTAATCTTTTAGATAAATTTTCAACATGTGCTTGCCAATTTAGATAGGAATCAATTTTTACCCCTAAATAATCAACAGAATTATTAGACATAATGTAAACTATTTAACTTACTACCCCAAGAATTAAAATCAATAAAAAACAACAATCTCTTCCACAAAAAACTAAAAAAATACCTTTTATGTAGGCCCTACTATAATCTTAAAGAATACATAGACGAACACTCTAGACAAAATACTGACATATGACAGAAGAAGAGAGAAGAATTGAGAAATAGGAACAATGACAATTCCCCGATCTTCAAGACCGTGGTGAAGACAGCGTGTTGCAGGTTGCAGGTTGCAGGTTACAAGACTAATACCTTTCTAACGGTATGCACGGATTATTCCTATGTTGCATTCGAGCTGAGAAAAAAAGGAGGAAACGAAACATGCTTGACTATTAATATCCCAGATAGCAAGGAAGCTTGAATCAAGCTTTGACTTTTCCTCGATTTTTAATTGCAGCGTAAGCCTTGAATTTGAGAATCTATTCGAGTCCGATTCGAAATAACCAAAGATAATCAAGGCTTGAATTTGTTTCTCCCTTTAATGTCAATGTAAGCCTTGAATTTCATCATCTAATCGATTCCGATTCGAAAGCACCAAAAAGTTTAAGAAGGCTTGAACTTCCCTCTCCCTTTAATTGCAATGTAAGCCTTGAATTTGATTATCCAACTAAACTCAATTCACGTTTGCGAATCGAACTCGAATCGATACCGATTCACGGCACGACGTCCCAACCAATCACAAGCCGTCCAACGCTGTCCTACAATGCAGTGCGCGGCTCCCGAGGATCGATTTTTCATCGATTTTGTATAGGCCTAGATTTTTCGGTACGAGACGGGCCGACACCATTACTTTCTTAAAAGACTCCGAAGTTATCGGATGTGTATTTTACTGTTCCGATTTTTAAGTGTTTTTTGTCATGTGTTTATTCAAGCCTTTATACATTTTTTAGCCTCATCAAATCTCTTAAGTCTTTTTTTTCTTCTGCAGCTGATATTACACATTAAAGTGGAATAATACATCACGTGGTTAGTGTAATTTATTTAGTTTAAAACAGAAATTAGTTAGGTACAAATTAATTAGATTAACTACTTAAGTAGGGGGAGTATCTCGATTTTTAAATTATTTGTAGGCCTAATTTGTGAAATTGTTAGGCATATGTAAGTTTGTTCCATATTCTCAATAAAATTTAAAAGTAATTATTTTTATAAGTTTTTTTTTTAAGTTAACTTTTGATTATGTACTCAGAACCCCCGTTTTAAAAGGTATAAAATGTATATATGACTCAAAATGTGCTTTAAAAAGACTTAAAAGAGATTTGAACGAGGCTAAAAAATGAATAAAGGCTTGAAAAAGGTTTGAAAAAGAATCGAAAGACTTGCAAAAGACTTGAAAAACAATTGAAACAGGTTCGAGAGAGGCTTTAAAAGGCCTCGACAGAGCCTTGAAAAGTACTTGAAAGAGGCTTGAAAAAGGCTCGACAAACACTTGAAAAGTGCTCGAAAGGCCCTTGAAAACGACTTAAAAAGAACTTGAAAATATTTAAAGGCTTGAAAAAGACTTGAAACCCCATTGAAAAAGGCTCAAAAGAGACTCGAAAAAGACTTGAAAAAAGCTTGAAAGAGGCTTGAAAAACACTTGAAAAGGGCTCGAAAGATGCTTGAAAAAGACTTGAAAAGATTAGGCAAGACTTTAAAGGCTTGAAAGTGACTTGAAAAAGAATTGAATGAAACACTTGATTCAAGTTGAAATCGATTTCACATCACGGTGACTAAGAGCCTTGAATCAAGTTTGATGAATTTCCAGTTATACTGGTTAAAGAAGCTGAAAAACAACTCAGTCCAATACTAGTGCATTTAATCAATTCATCATTTGTAAGTGGAATATTTCCTGATTTACTTAAAATATCCAAAATAGTTCCAATTCATAAAAGTAAAGATCCAACATCCAAAAATAATTATCGTCCTATTTCATTACTACCTGTATTTGCAAAAATATTTGAAAAGATTGTATGTAATAGGTTATCATCATATTTAGAAGAAAATAATATTCTAGATAAAAACCAGCATGGTTTCAGAAAAAATAAATCCACAATAACTGCTGCAGTAAATTTTATAGATTCCATTATTAACTCAGTAGATAGAAAAGAAGTTGTCATCGGTATATTCATGGACCTGTCAAAAGCATTCGATAGCGTTAATCATGGAAAATTAATTAGCATATTATCTGAAATAGGGGTTAATGGAAAAGAATTGAATTGGTTTAAATCATACTTAAGGGAAAGACAGCAATTTGTAGAAATTTCCCATATATCTCAACATAACCACATACTAAAATACCAATCTAAATTGAAGACTGTCTCGGCAGGGGTGCCACAAGGATCTAACCTTGGACCTCTTCTATTTTTAGTATACTTAAAGGGTATAAATAACTGTATAAATTTTCCAATTTCAAGTAGTTTATGTTTATATGCTGATGACTCTAACTTAAAAGTTTCAGGTAAAAATAATGAAGAAGTTGAACTGTATGCAGAAAGTGAATTAAAAGCCTTGTATCAATTTTTAAGAAGCAGGAATTTAAATTTAAATCTTGACAAAACCAATGTTGTACATTTTAAAACCAAACAAAACAGAAACAATTCAAATCTACAAATAGAGTTTGATAGTAGACATTTAGATCAAGTTGACAATGTAAAATTTCTTGGATTGTTGGTTGATTGTAATTTGAACTGGAATGCACATGTTGATTGCCTTCTTAAGAAAATAAATTCTGGTATCTATGTCATTAGAAGAATGTCAGTATTCTGCAGTTTAGATGTTTTAAAGCAAATATACTTTGCATATGTCCATTCTCATATTTCATACGCAATCTGTGTGTATGGTGCTACTTCAAAAGGAAATTTAAACAAAATTTTAAAAGTCCAAAAGAAAGCTGTTAGGATCATGTTGAAATTAAATCCCAAAGAATCTGCAAAAAAACACTTTAAAGAATTAAATATACGGTACTAACTATCTATGGACTTTATGTATTTGAAACTATTATGTTTGTTATCAATCACCAAATAAATTTAGATAACCAAAACTCTCATAACTATAACACAAGGAAAAAAAAAGAACTAGTTCTTGATCACCATAGATTAAATTTATACACGCAAAAAACTTCTTATGCTGGAAATAAATTTTTGAGATATATTCCACAAAATATTAAATCATGTGTGATTAACGATCAAAATATTAAAAAATTTAAGAAAATCTTGAAGGAATACTTAATTAATCTTGCTCTTTACTCAGTTGAAGAATTAGAGCAATCAACGTGTGGATTAAACAGTTATTAAAGATGTCTTAGTATAATGTACCAACTTTAAGTTAAAATACTGTAATGAAGTGACACTATTCATGTACAAAAATGTATATAATGAATAAAGATTTATGATTGATTGATTGATTGAATCAAGTTTTCAGGCTTGATTGGTAAGGTTTGAATCAAACCTTCAAGCCTCAAAAATCAAGCTTGAATCAAGTTCGAATCAAGCTTTTTTTGCTATGTGGGATTATTATTATATAGGTAGATAAGACAATATTTAGTAAGTTTACCAAACATACGATTAATTTCATGAAAACAAACAGCTGTGTCTTCATAAAAATAACCAGCCTCCTTCTGTCATTTTCATCTATACTTATTTAATACGCAAAGGGTTTTTTTGTCTTGAGAACTCCTCCGACAATTTTCAACCGATTTTCAAGTTTTTGGTGTCGTTGGATAGGGCTTGGTCTGTAGTTGTTTCCGCCAAAAACTGAGATAATCGGACTGAAAATAAAGGCGCTATCCACCATTGAAATCTTAAAATTTCCCATTTAAATAACATTGGGATTGAATAAAGCATTTTAAACATCTGTTAATTATCAGCTGTAAATATGTGTAGTTTTTGGTGATTACAGATATTTACAATATTGGATTGGTCGGATGTCATTGATTTAGAGCCAAAACTAACATGTATTGTATTAAAATAAATTGCTCGATTTCGAGCACCACGTATACTCTAGTTTATTTAGTTTTTTTGTTTACTTTCAAAGTACTGTACCAGGTTAACCGAGCCTTGCTCGTTGATTTAATTCACTGATGTTATAGTGTCATTGTAATCAAGCTATTAAATCTACAACTGACTCTTCACAGATAACAGCTGTTAAAAAATTGCTTAAAATTAATGTTCCTTTATTTTTTGTACTTTTGTTGTTATAGCTTATTTTGGTAACAAAATAACAACCAATAAGACCAATGTTAAAAATTACGATTTTTAAACTTAAATTAAGTTCAAATTAGATTTTTCTTTGGTTTGAGGCTGTTTCTAAACTTATTTTTGGGCCAAAGCCCTCTTAAATGCAAAAAGTAAAATCTACCCGCTAGATTTCGACATCGTGGAACACACATCTCTTCAGACATTGCTCGCATTATAGTATAGGATTCAACATTCAACTATAACGATGACTGACGAAAAGGGTTAGTGTTTATTAACATTCAGTTTTCATTCAGAGTAACTTACTATTATACGTACATATAATAATTATATGTACGTATAATGTATGACCCCCATGTACATATAATAATAATTATTATTATTATATGTACATGGGGGTCGTCCATAAATTACGTCATCTGAAAATAGGGGGGGAGGGTCCAGATTGAAAATGACGGTAAGGTGATGTGCAAGGGGGGGGGGTCGGCTTTGATATGACGTCATTTTAAATATGATGTTTTATATCGACTTTTAACAGTAAAACAATGATCAATTCTAACACAACTCTACTATTATAAAATAATTATCTATAAAATACATTGGACTATTTTTAGGCGTTGTTTTATAGTTTATTTTTCAATTGAGAAAGTCATTTTGACTTTATTTCTGAAGGTAAATTCAGATTTTATTGTTAATTTTTTTTAGTTTATCATGTAACGCGTAAAAAGCATTATTTTTACTTAAAACGAAGGTTTGTTAAAAATGACGTCATTTTTCCGAGAGGGGGGGGGGGTCAGACAAATTATGATGGTAGGATGATTTTAGGGAGGGGGGGGGGTCCAAAAATGGCCAAAAAGCGATGACGTAATTTATGGACGGCCCCATATTAGTTTATTTAATTATGTCATTGTATATTATTTTCAGATATTTTGTGCTTTAAATATTCTTAGATATTTTGATGTGTTTTGTATTTAATTTTTAATATTGATTATCATAAAATATGCTACCCAGAAGACGTAATCCAGTGTTTGGGAATCGGCATGGTAAAGACGTTAAAAGGCAATTTAAATTTAATGATATTAAAATGTAGTTAAAATTATTAACTGGAATGAGGTTAATTTAGTAAAATATTTCAGTTTAATATTTTTTAAACAAAAATTGTTGTTTGTATGGAGTTTAGCAAACTCAGTCTAGAATGGGGACAAAAGGTCCTTTACATGATGATATTGCAAACTGGTTGAAGTTCTACTATAATTTAGTTGATCTTGACTTGACCTATTGGGCACAAATTCTTATGAAAAACGATGCTCCATATACTGAGTCTGAAATAGTAAATGGAGCTTCGACACATTATTTGTGGGATTTGTTACGTGATAAGAAAAAAATAAACAAAATAGTTTGTGGTGGATGATTGTGAACCAGCCCAATTACTTAAAAAATGTTTTGTAACTGGAACATCTGCGTGTGTGGTTCTTCCTGATTTGTAATTACAAGAGCTGTGTAATAATTCAATAAGATCCATAAGATTAACATTGAAATTTTGAAGGCTGTTGTTGGACGTATCCCTGGAGGCCAATGTGAAACATAACGGGATTCTATCACGGCCCTCTCTAGAAGTGTGTAATTTGGCGCTCTGGCAGTAGCATTGCATTATCTGGAGTCACATGGCCGTAAATTTAATTGCCTATGTTATAATGTTTAATTAAAAAGTATAGCATAATCCTCTTTCTTAATTTAAAGGGAGAGCCAAACACAGCCATAACTCGCTAAAAGCAGTATTTCTATTTCTAGACGAAATCATATGGTGAACGTAAAGCGGATAAGGCTGCGATGTACGATTAGGCCTACTCAGTGTTATGTACTGCACATAAAACTTTTTTACACAAAATTCCAAAATTTAATACATAAGCAATAAATATTGTTATTTCGATTATTTCACTAACCAGAAAATAATCGTAAAAGGATGGAACAAATTGTTAACGTGTGCGATTGATAACAAAATCCATAGATTAAATAGTAATAATACAGTACAATGTTTACATATAGAAATAAAATAAACATTATTATTTTTATTAATTTTCAGTACATGAGTAAATAATAAAAAAATCAAACGTCCAGTTTAACAAAAGAATTTAATATTTTAATATCACTTTTTACAGGATTCTATTAAAAACATGCAATAAATTTTAATCTTATACTATTAATTAAACAATTAAAAATACTTTTCCTACCACTGCATGGAAATAGTCGCATTATCACACCTGTAACCCCTATGCAAAACAGTTCATTTCCGGTTTCCGTTTCTTTGCCGCTCTAGAGCGGCAATGATGCTTTATTACCACACGCTAGATCAAACAGCAATTTTAAATCAGCTGTTATTACAAACCATGCTACAATTGTTATTCATTGTTGTCGTTTAGTAATTGCTTCTTTTAGTTTAGGTTATGTTTGATAGTTAACATTGTGTTCCGACAGAAACAAATAAAAAATAATCTAAATGACATTTTGTATACATACAATAAAACATGTAATATGTAATAATTATGTTGGTAGGAAAAATCTTGTGTGTATTACGAGCGCAAATAATCATTACCGCTCTCGAATTGTTTGCATCTACGATTCTCTAACTCTACAATTCTCGGGTGGCAATGACGTACTTTACGCTCTTATTACACAAATAGCTATTAATTTACAGAATAAGTAACAGATTCGTTTTGTAACGACATAGCCACCTTAAACATCGTCATAGCTTCTGACTTTTGTCCATAATGGTAAAAATTTTGTTTAACAACTAAATAATTTATTTTCTAAATAAATGCTTTTTAGGCTTATTTATTCTTACAGTTTCGATGGCACTGTGGCAATCTTCATTAGAGTTTTGTTAGTTTTTTTATGTTTATATTAATAAATAATAAAATATATTACATTTTATTTAATATATTTAAAAAGATTTAAATATTCCCATAAGATTACAGTATCTACAAATAATGGCAACTTCCACATTAAATTTGTGGATTAAAAAATTGTTTAGTACGCCGTGTGTGAATTAGTTACTGCAAAGTTGCATGGTTAATAAAAATCTGCCTGCTTCTCTCAATACTGTCGTCTACCTAAAGGAGTAAAGAGAGAAAAAAACAACAGCTTGTGTCGCTGTCGCTGTGTACTGTTTTGTTTTGATATTGCCCTTGTTTCCCATACCAAAGTTTTTTCCAACTATTTGTCAATTTACCTTAACATTTTAATATTTTATGTTGTTGAAATGCCAACGTACGAACTATCGTTTTTAATCAAAGTGTTACCGAAGGTACGTTAAGTGTATCTAATTTTGATTGATCGATCACCTAACCTAGATAGTCAGGTTTGTTTGTTTCACATTAGGCTTGGGCTAAAACAGAAATACTTCTTTATTAGTTTTATGTATGAATAGTTGTTCCTAATCATATCTTTGGGGCTAACTCTACACTCATGTAGCCTAAGAAAGGATAAACTTAAGCCATTGTTACTGTCAACATTAACTCAAAAGTCAACAGAAAAGTTAAGAAAAATAATTAAACTTACCATATTTATACATGGCTAACTTGACGTGAGCTTATGAATCTTTACTGACAATCTTAGGCTAAGGCCTACACTATGTTATGGATTGGTTAGGTCAAGGACTGGGATATGACCATGTGAGTTTATTTTACAAATTCCAGAAAGCTTTCAATATCGTGAAACTATTCAATAAGAAATAGCTTCAGCTTTTTTTTGTATTGATGTCTTTAAAATGCTTTTATGTTCACTTGACAGGGCTTCAGGGCTTGTGAGAGTTTTTTCCTCATATACTCTGGTTTGCAATCATCCTAGGCCTACCGTACCTATTAACTGTGCGACTCTAAATGTGAGTGTTATAACTTACTTGTGATATTTTTCAGGTATTAGTTTATTTCCGTTTTTAATTTAGGCTACATAAAACTTTCAAAAATGAAAAAGGCGAAAGTTAGTTATTTTTCTCCATCGTTATTATCGATGGTGAAATTTCAATTTTGCAATTAAAACTGTGCAATGAAAATAATCAAATCAACAAAGATATTGAAGTACCGTAAGAAATGTATTATAATCATAATCTAAGCTAACAATCTAACCATAAACCTCTGTCACTTTTATGGATAGTGATGTTTATAAAAATAATACTGGTACCCCCTGTCGCAGCAGTACTCAGAGAATTTCCAAAGATATTTTTGTTTCATTATCAAAGAACTTTGTGGTTGGATATTTACCAAGGAATTACCAATCTTTACAAGGAAATATAAATTGATTTAATAATCCCATTATATTTCTCAGTTACGGTAGGCCTAATTATTTTTATTTTAGGCCTAGGCTACATATTAATATTTAAAAATACCCCCTTCGCATCAGACCTGCATACTCAGTGAATTTCCAATGGAGTTTTGGTATATTTTCTATTTCCCAATAAAGAGTCCTTTTAAAGTGTACTTTGTTATAGAGGTGTGCGTTATTTAACGTAATAGGATTACACTGTTTACCCTATTAATTTTTTAATAGTTAATTTTTAGAGCAAAGCCAATTATTCTTTAAGTTTTTGCTAAAATAATTAAAAGATTTAGCCTTTGCAATCTCAAAACGTTTCAAAAACTAACTCAGCAGACTGGATATTAATTCAAAACAAGGCCCATTTAGTTAAGTTTGGTCGCAGCGGAGCGTTAAGTACTTATCAGTATTAATTTAAAGTAGAAACTACAACTGTCACTATTCTGTGTGGTTTTCACGTAACGTTATCTGTATTTGTTTGTGGAGTAGTTAACTCAAGTCACCAATGAATAGTGGACACAGCGGAACGATAACAGTATTAGTTTAAAATGGAAAGTACTAGTAGTGTCTCTGATTGGTGTGGTTTTCACGGAACGTAATCTGTATTCGTTTGTGGAGAAGGTTGCTTAATTCACCATTTAGTATTGGACACAGCGGAACGATATCAGCATTAGTTTGGGAAGGAAATGACAAATGTAACTATTTTTACTCGGCTTTCTCGGAACGTAAACCGTATTCGTTTAGCTTCTACGTTTCTGAATTCGTTGTTTAATAGTGGAAGCTGCGAAACGATAGCAACCGTGGAACGTTCCCAGTATGCGTTTAGCAGCAACGATACCAAATTAACTGTTCCCCGCGGAACGAATCGAAACGACCCCATGCCCGATTTCCCGGTCGCGGGCGAGCGATGAGCTCAAGGAACTCTAAGTTTGTTTGTTTATTTTGGGAGCGTGGGGGGAGTGTTGCGGGGGTGGAGACGGAGAGGGTAGATAGATAATTTCATCATAGAACGTCGATCACGTTTCACTTAAGAAATGTCAGGCCTCCAAGTTGTCCTACTTTTCCTACTTTTTAGTAGGAAAGTAGGAAAAGTCCTACTTTTTATACCCAAGTCCTACTTTCCTACTTTTTACTGACTGTAAGTCAACCGCGCGATAATTTATTACGCTTATTATCAATGTTTACAAATTTATACTTCCTTCCAAAAAAAATGTTTTTCCCAAAAATTATGGGTAACACAATTATAAAATTAATCTTTTGCTGGTTTTGAATTTCTTTTGTTATCATTAGTGAATTTTCCTTGTAGGTTGGAAGCCTACTACCGCAGAACTGAAGGTTTTTAGACCCATGACCATGATATTTTAAAATTATTATGTAATACCGATGTGATTTTTCTCATTTAGATTTTTTGGGAGTGAAAGTAACAATTTTAAAATTTTGGCATCGCTTAACAGTAGTGATGCAAAACAAAATACTGGTATGTATCAGTGCTTTGTTAAATAGCAATTTGATTCCTCAATAAAGAAAACTATGGGGCTATCTATGCTCCTTCCTGATGTAACCCCGGTTGTTGCAGCATTTATTCAGGGTCAGAAAAATATTTAAAGTTCATCCAAACCTTATATATTTGATATTTTATGATCATAACAAGATGCTATCAACAAGATGTTTGTTTTTAGGTTAAATAAGGTAGTTTTCAATCTACTTTTTTTGCAAAGAACTTTTAGTGTACAGTAGAATATGTTTAAAAAGTGTTAAGACTGATAAAATCATAAACATTATAAATTCATTTAAGCTATTGTAATAATGTAATTTTGAAGAATAATAAATGAATAAAGTACAAGAACTGAAGGCCATACCCCATCGAGAGATTCAGTTGATTTGTTTGTAAAAATAACCAGAAAAAAAACCCTATACTGGTATGTGAAGTATTCTTTTATGTTTTAAAAAGAGAAATTCTTCAAATTCAAATTAATTTATTCTTAAAATTAATACGGTAATAAAGAAATGCAAAAAAAATCCAAAATTAAAGTACTAGCCTATATTTTCATTTTTAACTAATTTAGTTTTAATTGAGTTCAATTTACTTTTTAGCAAATTTTCTTATAGGGAACACGCTATTATTGCATTACTCATGCTAAGACCTAAGCCCGGAACAATGTTACTTTTTTGTTTTGAGGTCCCTAGAAGTCAAAAACAACGTTTGATCAAATTCATATATATGTATATACATGGTGTATATTTTACATTCAAGTTGTAGAGCTGCTAATATAATTAATACATTAAACATATTTTAACAAGAGCACACCCTTTTGAGGATCCAAATTTCTTTATTTTTGACTATATGTTTCATGACTTAGTACATCTTTGTGGTCATTGTTGAAACATTCTAACCTATTACTGGTACTGTATTAGTAAATAAATATTTTATAAAAAATAATGTTATCAAATTATTAGGTGGTTCACCTTACTGGTGAAATTTCTTTGTACTTCTCTACTTCATTTGTAGTTTAATAATTATTATTTTCTTACGAGACTGTATTTGAAACACTGACACACTATCTAAAAAATAGTGATATAGTGATATTCTTTCAAAGATAGGGTTATTTGATGGAATTTTATTGTTAATTACTTATTTAGGGTTCTCTTTGTCTGATATGAATATTTAGTATTTTTAATTTGGCTTAACGGGTTACGGAGAAAATCTAAAAAATAGGTTTCCATTTTATTCTTATGGGACATCAAAAAAATTTCTATATCTCGCTTATTTATTTACATAACTTGACCAAATTTGGTATGTACATTCTCTATGTATAGTTTAATAACTTATTCTTACTTAAAATACCCATATGGCTGTAAACCTGTATACTCGCCCCCATGGGGTTTGTGGAAAATTTATGCAATTTATGAAAATTTAGTACGTACCTGTACTGGGGAAGTATTTTTATCGTATATTTACTTACAACAACCACATTTTAGTAAACCTACATCCTAGTTACCATTGTCTTAATAGGAAAATAAAAAAAGACCTTTTTTGTTAGAAATTCGCTTAGTTTCCAGATCTGCGAAGGGGGTATTTTAAATGAATAATTCCTATTTGAAAATAGCTTATTTAATGTAACTTTAGGATTGACCCAATCCAACCAAACCTACCTTACCTTCTTCAATGAAGCAGTTGACTCGAATTTTACACAGCTGTCACTGGAAGATTATCATTAAGTGAAATACCCTGAACTGCTTTTAAAATATCTATTTAAAATCGTTTTTTAGCAAAAAAAAAAAAAAATCAACAATGTTCCTGTTAGGCAATTTAAAAAAATTATTTTCCCAGTAAGTATTTGCACACCACATCAATTATTGATCAATAATAGAAAAGAACAAATTTCTCAAAAACTCATGTTTGAGCTTTTTAACTTGGGATTTTTTAACATTTCATTAGATGCTTCCCCTCAATGTTTTATAATGAACACTGTAAGGTTATTTTTACATATTCCTTGATCATTTTATTCCTTTTGAACTTAATATCTAGAATATTCGGACATCTCAGCTAAAACTTCATTCGGCCTTTAGGGTTGGTGATATATTTTTCAATAGAAATGATTGTATACAGAGATATTTTAGTGGCTTACACTACAGTGTTTTACATCAAAATTTACTAATTTTGTAACTAAATATTCATTAAAGTTTCCATAGGATATTTTTTGTTAAAAAAAAATATTCTTACTATTTAAAGGGCTATTCTTGTGTCACTTTGTCGTAAACATACTATATGCTAGCAGATTTTTAGGTCAAACTAAGTCCTACTGTTTCGCAAAAAAGTCCTACTTTTTATTGAAAAAGTCCTACTTTTCCTACTTTTTGGGTCTCAAAAAGCACTTGGGGGCCTGAAATGTGGAAAAATTTTGTTTTCAAATGCTAACTCATTTGATTGAATTTACTTTAGAGAAAACTTTTATCAGTCGGTAAAACTCGTCAGTATGAAAAAATCAAACTGTACCTCAACTAAACTCAGTCAGTAATGTTTATACTTTATTTCATATTTAACTCAAACTTATGTTTTCTTTTAATTTGAATTTCTTTTTGTGTGTTTTATAACAATACAATTTTTTACAAATATCGTACTATAAGTCGATTTAATTTATTTCTTAGCCCTGGAAATAATAATTTAATTTTTTTAGCACTAGCCATAAATTATAGTGTTTGTAGGACTAATAATAATCAAATTAAATGAATTTAAGGGAGACACTTTTTTGTACCTTCTAATTCAAAAAACATTAACTATAGATTGTTAAAATTACGCCTTGGTAGGTTAGGCTTGGGCTAGTAATAGGTTACAAAATTAATAGCTTTTTGTCACCCATTACTAAAGCTCCGTGTAACGTTGCAGCCTATTACCAAAAAGTAGCTGGAATTCCCACCTCTACTTTGTTATGTTGAATTGAAATGCTGAATGTTATTTTAAAACAATAACATTCAGTGTTTTGTTAACATTAATTGTTTAGGAAAATTCGCGAAGACTAGAAATTGTGATTCTGAATCGAGGTGTAATCGAGGGTGTTGGAAACGAGGTTATGCCTTATTTTTAGAGAGCTAAAAACTTACTCTATAAAAATTTAACCTATATTTTTTCTAGCACGACACAAAAACCGTGTTGAAAAGGGCAGCCAGTTATATATTTGATCATGGAGGAGTCATAAGAAACATTGATAACCTAGGATCCAGACCGACCCCATACAAAATAAGTGCCCATGGAGCTGTTCATAAGGAAGCCAGGTAATTGTGTTTTAAATCTTGGACTCTAATGTTACCTCTAGCAGTGGCCAATATTGGAAGTCGTAAATGATCTATCAGATTTGGCAAAACTGCAGTGTTTTTCCTGTAAAAATTGTATAAGTTGTGAATAATAAGCAAACATACACAACTGCATAGGCCTATGCTTTTTGTTTTAAAAATTGTAAAATCACAAATAAATTGGAATTGTAAGCTAAGTTTTTTTTATATTATTCGGAAAAACCAAACAAGTTTTTGAAATTTAAAAAGCAGCCTCCGTAAAGTATTTTATTTGATTTTATTCTTAGAAAATGATTAATTAATGAGGAAAATATTGTTTTGTAGTTATTATAAAACTGAAAAGAAAAACTGTACAAATCAAAACCTGTTAGATTACGGTATTGTAAAAAATACGTGAAAATAACTCCGTCCTAGTGTACTTAGCAAATTTCCAAAATAGATGTTTTGCTTTTGTTAAATAAACAAAGAGTTTGGTAATAATCTTATTCATTATTTTGTTGGATACCTCCAGAACTACTTTGTCAAGAATTAAAAAATTCCCTCCTTTACGGGAAAAGTTTACGTAAATTTTTCATAAATTAAAATGAACATGGTGTGTTTTTATATTTTTTATTAAATACAGATCCAAATAATAACTTAGCCTACAGTATATTGTTAGACTGTCGCTTTTTAAATCGAAATATAATAACATTCATGATTACTCTAACGGATTTGGTGTAACGAGATGTTACAAGGATCAATATCCCCCGAATTTGACTCCTGTCAGGGCCTGCAGGTTTTTCCGTTCCAAAATTCTTAATTAAATTGTTGTAAAAAATTACAAGACAATATTTTTTTATAAAAATCAACACGGCCTAAAAATAAGTGAAATAATGAACTATTTGATGTAACCAATGTTTAGAGGTTATTGTCGATTTTCTGTTAGCGCTTTTAAATTTGATTGTTGTCAAGAGAGTAAAGTGCAGCGAGGTCGGCACATGACGTTATAGCCGAGTCGGCTGCGGGCTCCACGTGTCTTATGGCATCAAGACAACCTCTCTGTACGAACTTACTAGTCTATCTATTACCACGCAATTTTCACTTTGTTCGTATCATTTCATGCTTTAAGTATAAAAAAATGTCAAAATTTTGACCAAGAGTAATTAAATATATATACTACTCTGGATTTTTTTCATAACTCAAATACTAATTCAGACTTTAAATAATAATAAATTGCAATTATTTCCTTATTCTACAGACATAACCTTGTACCATCATTTAATTAAATATATATATATTTGTTTCAGCTATTTTATATATAAGTTTGATTTCCCTCCAACAAAACTTAAAATACTAGACGATGTGCTTACTCGAGACGTAGATGTAATAAGGAAAAGAGTATTTAGAGTTGATCCGGAAGAAAAATTTGAATGCACTTTAGAGGATGAAATCAAGCCAGCACCATACAGGTAAATAAACTTCACACTCTGGTATCAATTTAGCCCCATCTTAAATATTTCATAGAAATTAAAGGTTAAAGTAGGAGTTGATCTTACAAGATTGGAGTTTTTATTTCACAACACAGTGTGACAATAAAGTCTTGGTCTCTGTTTTAAGTTTTGAACCACAACATAGAAAAATACTTATAAATGCAAATAAGTTTCCACATCATTATTGGTGACAGTGATCTATATTTTTTTACAATTGCGGAGTTGACACCTACCTTGGGAAGACGGTTCACGGAGTCACAGGAAAGTTTAAAATGTAAGCATAGGTTGATATGGAGGTAGGGAATCCAATCCCGGGATCCCTAAATTTCAATCCCAGGGTCCCTGGAACAATCCCGGGATTGGCCATAACGCCCGCAACGGCCGCAACTCTTAATATAGTTACCGTAGAAACTGTATTAAGAATATTTAAGTATGTTTATGAGCTCGTTTAACAGTAGATTATATTAAATAACAAATTCTTAGTTTAAATAATTAACATTTTATTTCTTAGTTAACAATGGCAAACATAAAAAATTAAAATTGCACTTCACTATGTTTTACCATTAACATTTTTTGTTATTTACTGCACTAATAAAATGGGAAGGTAAGTAAAAAAACACAATAATGAGGTGACAATAGATTGGCATTTTTAACATTTTGCACTTTTTCCATCTTGAGCAGTCAAAAAATTACTCCACACTTCATCCATTCTGAAAGAAAATCACTATAATTGTGTACAGTAACGCCTATCCAAACACGATGACAACGAAAGAACGAGAAAACAGATCTGCACACTACACGCGACACGCACTAATCGAGACGGGGGGTAACTGAGCAACTGAGCTGGGTTTGTTTTTTGGAAGGTAGAGTGCGTCTTACCGACAGCTAAAAACGGAATTGGGATGGGGTGAGGCGAGGGTGAGAGGGGCTGGGGGAACAATGGAGTGCCCGAAGGTCACTGACACTGATAAGAAGCGAAGCGATGACGACGCGCTTAGGCGATCGTGATGTTTAAGCAAACGAATAGGTAAAACACCTGCTCACCTGGTACTGTCATTGAAACCCAAAAAAAAGTTTAAAATTGATGATGCTGATCATGCAGGATTAATAAATATAAATTACCTGTAATGTTGTTTGTTATAAAATTCATTTTAAAGCCACTTTAAAGCCACAATTTAATCTTTTTTCAATGTTACTAACTTCGTACATTTACAATTATATATATATATATATATATATATATATATATATATATATATATATATATATATATATATATATATATATATATATATATATATATATATATATATATATATATATATATATATATATATATATATATGATAGGGCTTGGAACGGAAATAGGTAATTTATAAAATAATCAATAAACTGTTTAATAACAAATATATGATTTAAAACCTCATTCTATTGTAATTTCGATTCATATACGCTGTAAAAATACATTTCAGCATATTTAACATAGTTTTAGCGAATTTCCCTATAGGGAATACGCTATTACGGTAGTAGCCATGGTAAGACCTAAGCCCGGGACCATGTTACTTTTTCATTTTGAAGTCCCCAGAGGCCAAAAATACCGTTCGTTCATTTTCATATATATGTATATATCTATATATATATATATATATATATCTTATATCTATAAAAGGCAAAACCCTCACTCACTGACTCACTCATCACTAATTCTCCAACTTCCCGACTAGCTACAGTACTGAAATTTTGTATACTCATTCTTTAGGCTTAAAATAGGAAAGTCTGACTATTTTCATATTAATATTCACCAAGGGCTACGCCCTAGACGACCTCAAAGTTACCATGTTATTCTTATGGAAGGAACATTTTTGTATTCTAACATATGATAATGGAAATTGAATTAGGTTTGTTTACATCTGCCACATGACGATTCATTCAAGAAAATGCTTATAAGCATAGAAGTAACCAGGAGTGAGATAATGTTTATTTATGTTTGTCATTGTCAAGATTAGAGTGATGTACTAATACTTTTAGTGTGGTGTACTTTGGTTGTATTAAGTTCAGTATACTTTATTTCATATTTTATTACTATATACATTTTTACTGTTCATAGGTACTAACAAACAGTTATGCAAATATAGTTTTTGAAGCACTTAAGAGCTCCGCCACACTGGATTTCAAAACTACTTTAGGGCATTCGCGGGGTTGAAATTTTTGACATGGGCGTTCCTCTTTGCTCATGGGTGCTCACTAAGAAACTGTTTTACCATTATAGTTTTCAAAATTGTTTAGGGCTCTACCTCAAAAAATCTGGCAATTAATGTATAGCCTACGTGTTGAAATTTGACAAGGACGATTCTCTTAGCTCATAGGTACTATCTATCTAATCTAAGAAAAGTTCTGCAAATATCGTTTTGAAGCCCTTTAGGTCTCCGCCCCACTGGACTTTCAAATTACTCTAGGGCCCACGGGGTTAAAATATGATGGAGGATTCCCTTTGCTCATGGGTACTCACTAAGAAAAGTGTTTGCAAATATAGTTTTTAAAGCACTTTACGGCTCTACCCCACTGGATTTCAAAATTACATTAGTGCCTTCGCGTTGTTGGAATTTGACATGGACATTCCTCTTTGCTCATAGGAAGGATGCTCACTAAGAAAAGGTTTTTCAAATATATATTTTGAAATTCTTTAGGGCTCCGTCCCACAAGTCTTAAAAATTACTCTGGGCCCACGGGGTTGAAAGTTGACATGGACGTTCCTCTTTGCTCATAGTTGCTCACTAAAAAACAATTTAGCAAATTTACTTTAGAGCTCCACCTCACAGAACTTCAAAATTACCATATATGTTAAGGGATTAAAATCTAACGTGGATGCTCCATTTTGCAAATAGGTGCTCACTTAGAAATGGGTTTTTAAATACAGTTTTAGAAGTTCTTTAGGGCTCTGCCCCATAGAAGTACAAAATTAATCCAGGGCTTCCACCCACAAATCCTCAAAATTACCACAAATCCTACGGTGTGGAAATTTAACGTTTATGTTCCGTTTTGCTAATAGGTGTTTACTAAGAAACAGTTTTAGATATATAGTTTTTATGTTCTTTAGGGCTCAGCCCTACGTGATTTTAAAATGACTGTAGGCCTACGGGGTTGAAATTTTAGATGGTTGTTCTTTTTTGCTCAATGTTTCTCATTAAGAAAATGTTTTGCAAAATTCCCTCAGAGCACAACACATAGTACTTTGTTGTGTCAATGTCATACTTAAGGAAAAAGATTTTGTTGCTCTTTTAAAGATTTTATTACCTAAAAAATAAATTCAATCACGGGCGAAGCCGTGACGGGAAACAGCTAGTATATATATATATATATATATATGTGTCTGTGGTACTGATAACTTTTGACAGCGACCTCCGATTTTGATGAAATTTGGTATGAAGGTGTAAGACCAGATCTATTTTCATGAGTTCGCAAACCAGCATGATCGGCTTATGGGAACGGGGTTTTATGGGGTTTCAAAGGGGTTAAAAATGGGTTTTTGGCATTTTTGGACCTTAATTTTTAAAATTCAACAATTTTAACTAAAACCATTTAAAAGAGCTTAAAAAAACAAATAATTTAGTACTTTGAATTTTTAACTTGGCTTAACAGGTTACGGAGAAAAGCTAAAATTAGGTTTCCAATGTTAATCTTATGGGAAATCAACAAAACCCTGTATCTCGCTTATTTATCGGAGTAACTTGATAAAATTTGGTACGTACATTCACTAGGTAGGGTTTAACTGATATTTGCTAACAACATCCATATGGCGGCAAACCTACATACTCACCCCCATGGGGTTTATGGGGAAAATTTAAAAGTGTCGAATATTGATACAATGATATTTACCTTACCTAACTATTACATTTTCTAACAAAACTAACATTTTCTAACAACATCCAATGGCAGCAAACCTACATACTCGTCCCTATGGTGTTTATGGGGAAAATACAAAATCTCAACATCCTTTGGAAATTCGCTGAGTACGCAGGTCTGCTGCGACGGGGGTATTTATGAATAAACTTGGTAATCCCGAAAATCCCGGGATTAAACCTGAGAATCCCGGGATTTAAAAATCAACAAAATCAGCCGGGATCCCGGGATTGGATTCCCTATATGGAGGCCTAAATCAAATTAAAGGTCTTGTTTAGTAGAGAACAGTGTTGCAAACTTGGCCTTTAAAGAGTGACCGGAAATGACATGCAATCTAATTTTCTATGATATGACATTAGAATAAAGTTTCTCATATTTTCCTTTGACTTCCTCATAGGTCAAATTATTGTAAGCTGGATGCCCACGGGGGGGGAGGGGGGGAGGATTGATAGCACGGTTTGTACTATCGGGCTAAAATTTGGGGGGGGGATTTTTTGGATTTGTTGGGGAATGAAAAAGAAATAGTATTCCCATATTTTTTAAACAGAAGAATAGTATGTTGAGTCAAAATTTAATTTAAAATTAAACTTATATAAGAAATATTAAATACCTTAAATAGCCCGAACTTAAATTTTATATTTATTTAACTCTACGGTCCAATCTTGCCTGGTGTACGGAATGGCAAAACAGAAAACAGTTTGAAATTGCCGAGATTATTAGCTCATATTGTGGTGACTGGCGACCATGAATTGCCAATACAATTAGTAAAACTCACCGTCTGATACAGCAATCCTTTATGTTCAAATGATCCTTTATTTAGACGGTGAGTTTTTACTCATTATTAGCCCACTCTGTAAGTACGGTAGCCTAAACAAGCAACCTCAACCTCGGTGACAGTTTCAAACTGGCATGAAGGATGTTATTTTGTAAAATGTTAACAGAGAAATATTTCGTTATTGAGCAGGAAGGGTTTAACTCAATTCTGTATTCTAATTTAGCTTACTGTAATATTACGAGTAAAAACTAGTTTTATTTTTAGGTTAGCTTATCATACTTCTCTTTTAATCTATACATTTCGTTTCTAAAATTAAATAGAATTCTAATAAAAGACAAACTTTAATGAATAATTTCATTTAAACATACATACCTAAGTAAAACAAGTAACTTAGAAGTTTAATTTGCTACGGTTGTCATTCTTTTCCGTATAGGAGTTCTGAAGAGACCTTTTGGCCATGCACTTTTCAGATGACGACAAATTGCACACACCGACCTTACGGACTAATAACAGGACGAATGAAGCCTCTGTTTTGCATGCAGTATGATGAAATATTATTTTTAAACATCACAGACAGACAGAAAACCAAGCCAAATATAGAACTTAGTATATGAATTTAGTTTATTACAACCTATATACACACTACCGTGTGAAAATATGTAGACGGATTGATATTTTTTAACCGATTGCAAATGTAATCTACTGATTTTAATGCAAAGTTGGAACACTTGCCATTTCCGACTCTGTCATTCTTTTGAGGTCTGGTATAAGGCATTGAACTCTACTAGCAAATACCTTTATTTTTATATCAAGCTATGGTTACCGGTACAATTTAAAGCCGTTTTTACATCGAGTTGGCAACCAGTGGCTGCAGACTTTTACTGGCAATTTTGAGTCAAACGCCTTAAAACAACTGTAACTCGCATTGCCAACTAGTAGTATCAGACCGATTTTGCGAGTTGGCAACCGAAATTTGGTTTCATAACCAAAGGCGGTTACCAACCCCGGTTCTAGTTCTAGCGCCAATTTGACCTGCGACTTGAGTCCACAATTACCCTCCTAAATCTCACGCCTATCAGTATCGGCTCGACATGGTTGTGCCACGTTGTTTCCTCATAAGTCGTCCTGATGTATGGTTGTTGTTTGTGCTGGTCAAAGGGATGAAACCCTGTTAAATGAATTGGTGTGGACAAATGACCAACTCACATACCTCCTGGCATAAGAAGCGGTTTCACACTTTTAGAAGCTTTAAACAAACAACTGAGACTATTAGTATGCCACTTAACAAAAAGTGCTTATCTTCCTCACACAGAATTTTTTCCAGTAGGTAGTATGGGAAACGGAATCTGTGCCAGCACATTATTTTTGGTTGGGGTCATGCAAAAAGGCTAGAATCCATATTGCAGGCCCTGTGCCAGTAGCCAGGTAGACCCACTTAAGGTGTGTGCGGAAGAGGGAGAAGGTCGCTGGGGGAGAGGCCGGATGGCCTAGTGTAATGGCTTTCTTAGAAGTACTCCGTGACTAAACATTATACAAGAGTTATTGACACAGATATGTATCATGGAGCTTGGGACTGAGGTTTTGTAAAGATTTCACCGGATAAGCATCAGGACCTTTTCGTTTTCACAAATGATTGAAATGAGCTTTAATGATTTTCTTTAAAAAGTTAACTTAATTGATTTTCATAGAAAGAGCTTCCACTGTACATGGTACCGCAGCAGGTACAATCTCTTTAGCACTCGACACTCTACATACTCTCTGATTTTTTTCGTTGCAGGTTGCACATATAAAGTTGTTTACTAGGTTGCAAGTATAAGTTGCAAACTTCTATCTGCAACTAGCGTCTGTAATGAAAGTTGGCAATTTTTATAATGCCAACCCTGGTGTAAACGCGGCTTAAGATTTATTTCTGACTCCTTGTAGACTGTCCCCCAAAGGGATCATCCTGTCGATGATTCATAGAAATGTCGATCAGAGTCACCAGGAATGATGTGCAATCTTTGGTTTATTCAGGATTATTTACCACTCTGTTTAAAAATATATTTTTAGAAGGAAGTTAAAAATGTATTAAAAAATATATATATTTTAAATAAATATATTAAAACATTGCTATGGCATCTTTTTTTACTGAAATGAAACAATAAAAAAAAATTTTTTATTAAGTTTTTCCTAACACATATCAGCCTTAGTGTTTGACTATTAATGCCTCTGAAAAAATTATTCTAGCTTATACAGTTCAATAAGTAAGTACAGTTCAATAAGTTCTAAAGACGCTCAGCAAGAGAACTTGGCCGTATCAGGTTTCTAATAAATAGCATCATTGACTATGTACACTACCGTGAATAGACCTCTCATCCAATGCATTTAGTTTGAGGCAAAAATTTGGAAGTTTCGTGTACGCCAGCACCAGAGTCGCTGCCATCGATGTTGTTATTATTTAGCTTAATTTACAGTGCTGCAAAAACATTTAATCACAACATAAACAAAACCTCCATTATAAAATGTTTAATCCTTGATTGAGAAGAGTGGTAGCACTGACTTGCCTATCATATGACTCTTGTACTTCCATGTACGCCCGCACGAGATCACACCACCGTCAATATGTTTCAAACACGTCTATGCTATGAGAAGTCTACTCACGGCAGTGTACATAGTCAATGATAGCATTGACTATGTACACTAAAACGAATAGACTTCTCATAGCATAGGCCAGGGTGTCTACAACCTTGAAAAACCTTGAAAACGCCTTGAATTTGAATTGGCCTTGAAAATTCCTTGAAAAAGCCTTGAAAATGCCAGTTTTTTTCTAGAACCATTATAAAAATTCAAATAACGTTTCAAATCAAACCTAGTAACAAAATACTAGTTAAAAAGTATTACATCTATGTTTTAGACACTGAACATGGATAGATTATACAGAACTCTGTCGGAAATTTTCAAATATTTAAATATATGATTAAAAATTTATGGCAATAGTTGGTGTACCCACAACAAGCTGTTGCTAATCTGTAATTATTGCGATAACCTTGAAAATTTTGGAAAATCCTTCAAAAATCCTTGAATTTCATTTTGGAAAATTAGTTGACACCCTGGCGTGTTTGAAACCAATATACTGTGGCACGATCTTCAGCGGCATACATAGAAGTACAAGAGTCATATGATAGGCAAATAAGTATTACCACTCTCCTCATTGAAGGATGAAACATTTTATAACAGAGGTTTTTGTTTATGTTGTGATGAAATATTTTTGCAGCAACTCTGGTCAGGCGTACACAAACCTTCCAAATTTTGGTATCAAACTAAAGGCATTGGATGAGATGTCTATTCACGTTATTGTCCATAGTCAATGTTTATAGATTAAATTATTCCTGTAAATGTGATTAATACATTTGGTGTATAAGAAGAGTCACAGTTTAACATTTTTGTCTAATATTTGTTTTTCATCAAACAGGAAAGAAGTTCAACAGATCATTGAAGAAGGTAAAAAGAAGGCTGCACGGACTAAACGTTTCACTTATGGTAACAATTTGAAAGTGAATCCTTTCCAGCGATAGTTCTTTTTGTTGTTGTTGTAGATCTGGAAATATATTGTTATTATTTAACTAGATACTTTCTCATGCGCTACTTTTCCCCTCTAACCATATTTATATCATCATGTTATAATGATCTATCTTCTTATTTACTCCCAACCCACTAGTTACGTTCTGCGAGGGACATCAACCCAATTTTTAGGGTGGCCCGTCCGGGTCTATCCGTAACGGTCCGGTCCGGATTTACCCGTAACCGTTAATTCCAAGGGTAACTGGAACAGCTAATTCAGAAACGCAACTCTATCTGTTACGTCCCTTTTTCTCTCTACCTACTGAACCGATTTTTAAGGGTTGAGGTGTCATTTTAAAGCTTAGGATATACCGCAGTGACGAATCGTAATTGAAAATGTCATATAGTTTTGTGCTTCGCCCCCCTCGCCTTTGATTTATTTCTAGAGGGCGCTTTAAAATATTGACCAACTTTTATTGCAAGTTCTTTAATGTGAATAATTGTAATTTAACAGCTGATTACCTTCAGATGAATTTTAAAAGCCCGATAGTAAACAAAAATAGATCTCTGTCGCTTCATAATCAACATTCACGTACTATAGATGAGTTTCACTCATGCAGAATCAAAAAATGCGCAATTTGCGCATGGGCCACCTTATATAAATAATATTACCGTTACTGATATTATTAACAGTTCAGTAATAATGTGAACTAACATTATTCTACATACCGGCGCATGCAATAAAAGCTCAGAGCCAAACCGAACTACACCTGAGACTGAGAAACTGACTAGTTAATAAGGTCTTAACCATATTTTATTTGCTATAGAAACACCTTTTTCCATGAGCATAATTTTAAAGATTATTAATCCTTCCTCGGGTGCATCACTGAGTTTGCTGAGGTGGCTAGTTATTTATCTTGTATAAACAATAGTGTGCGTACAAAATGCTGGAACCTCATATACCTGATGACAGCCTCTCTCTGAAAAGTGGTGTAGGCTATTTCCATCTCTTGGTCTTTGGTCAGATGAGTTGGGAAGCGAATCCTGACAACTACTGGAGGTAACCTCCATGTGCGCTCCTTGGTGTTTACAACTGAGAACATGGAGTTCACCCCTGTGAGCGGAATGTGTTAAATCAAAATTTTCAAGATTTTAAAATAGAAAAATTATAAATAACTGGATTGTCAAATTTTAAGGGGGTAAAAGTGGACAACCATAAGTGGAAAGGCCTACTTTTAAATGTTTCATTTAGTTTTCTGTACGTTTACAGTGTTTCAATGATATTCTTCTAATATACAATAATAGTAATATAATTAATTGACAAAAGTATTAAAATCAACTTATATTTAAGTAAAAGTAGGTACAGATTTCTGCTGTTGTTTTCTGAATGCTGATGGTTCCGATATCAACTAGTAATTAATTAAAATAAATATTAATAAGTTAATAATTATACTTTTAATAATTTTTTTATTGCTTGTAGTTTTTCTATAACAAAGGCTATAAACCATTCGAAGTTGCAAAACAATTATTTCTATAATAAGTAATAATAATCATTCATATATCATGGTTTTTGGATAGTGTTATACAATTTTTATTGATTTTTACTCCATTATTGTCATTTTTTTATACCCGTAGGTAAACTCCGTGAGCGCCCCTCCATGTTTTAAAATCAATGCGCCCGATGGAGGGTTGAAAATAGTTTAAATTTCCTTCAAATGTTTGTGAACTGAATCAGTTTATTTAGTAGGCGGCTAGTTTAAAAGCTTTAGAGCCTCATCATCATTTCAATTATTTAATAAAATATTTACTCATGCTATTTTGTTTAAATATTTTTTTAAATACACCTAAAATGAATGGCATAAGACTAACATGGAATTACACACAATAAACACATTGAATTAAAATATTGGTCCAAATTACTTGTTGACACAGCAGTGTGGATGTGATCAAAACTTTTTGATGGTTGTTGATTTGAATTTTGTAGCAGTTCTCTCAAATAATGAGTTTTAATAAAAAAATTTTTGTAAAAGACTTAGAGATAACCTGTTTATTTGAAGACATCCTAAGTACCAACACACATTTCAATAATTACTGTTTTTAAAATTACAAAATGAATTATGATGGTGATGTGCAAATCGTCTGATAAGCGGGGAGCACTACATTATTTGTCGGCAAGTATGTAGTACAGATAGCTGTGGACACCGTAACAGCGCACACTGCTGTGTTGTCTGCTAGCTGGCCGGAAAACATACATTGTGCAATGTAGCCGGTGTGTCGCCCAGTATACAGTGGAACCTCAATATAACGAACCTGAAGGGGAATATAAAAATTCTTAATATCAAGGTCTTCTATATACTGAGGTTCATTGTATCAAGGTTATTATTTACAAACTTCGATATACTGAGGTTCAACACATAAACTGCCATTACTTATTTCCAAAAGGCCTAAAAATTGAGGAATAAAAACAGGTGTAATATGATTACGTAACCAACATTTTGGTATTGCCCAAAAGAATATAACAGTCCACTGTAACATTATAAGTTGTTTAATGTTCATAAGTACAATTCTATGAAATTTTTATCACAAGCTGATCAGAACAAACACTATAAATGGTGACTCAAAAAACTAAACAGTGCTGCAAACATAAAATTTATTTAGGCTACTAAGCATCAATCGGGACTAGAAGACGTTTATACTCTTATACATACAGCAAACATGGGGTTGTCAAATTAGTACTCACAAGAATGATGTAAAATGCATTTAAACAAAATGCTAACGGTCGCCTAACAAACACTTAAGGTAATGAATGGAACAATACTATAGTAAGATGCACGAAAATAGTCCGATGGAAATTTTAACAGCTGTGTTCCCCCTCACCCCCTCTCGCCCTGCAATGTTGCCATTTGTAGTTATGTTTACCATGTGTTATACAGTATCGAAATGAGTTTTAGAGTAAATTTGGCAACAATGTTTTGAATCTCATCGGACTATTTTCGTGAATCCTACTATAACAAATAAGTTAACTGAAAACACGGGAAACAAGAACAGCGCTGCGAACACAAGGCACGGCAAAAGGCAACGTCTGTAGAGCGACGGGTTGCAACATGAGAGAAAATGTATGAGCTCAATGATTCAACTTGTTGTTCTTTTTTTAAATTCGATATGTTGAGGTTTTGTAGTCAAAACTTCGATATGTAGAGGTGGTTGGGTCGTGCATTCGTGCTCCAAAAGTTCGTTATATTGAGGTTATCCTCGCTAATCCGTCGATATATAGAGGTAGAAATAACATTAGTTTGATAGGCAGGTTCAAGGGGAATGAGAAAACTTCGTTATATCAAGGATTTTGATATATTGAGGTTCGATATATCAAGGTTCCACTGTATTTGTAATTACCTTTTTTGTTCCTTTTAGTAAATAAAAACTATTACTGCCAGTGATAATTGACCGTTGCCTTTTTTTACCAAAAAATTTTCATTCAGCCAGCTGCAGCTTAGTTAAAAAAACGGGCTGATCTTTCAGCAGGCCTCGTTCTTGATCTCCGGAAATGTCCGTCTGTCGCCTGTTGTTCTGATTTGGGGCTTCGTGTGTCCTACTTGGAGGTTAACTCGTAGGTAGGAGTGCTGTGTGTCCCTGAGAGACAACCAGGAATTGCTATGATGCAGTGGATGCCTTACTCTCCTCCAGGAGTCTCTCGCCTGGTGTTGGAGAGGGATGGCAGAGTAGAGAGTGGATGGGGGGGGGGGGGAGAGAGGCCCAACGGCGCTGCCCTCTAGATGACAAATCTTGAAACTGCAAATTATATTCTCTTTCTATTCATTACGTGAATTTATTATCTTATTCTAGTTGACCAAGACAGCATGATCAAATTTAATATCACTTTCTTCCATTAGACATCATCATTTTATGTTGATTATATTATATAATCATAGCTGAGTTAATTAAAATCAGCTAAATTGAGCACTTCCTGAAAACGTTATAATAGCCCCAACAATGTGTTGAAATATTTTACATTTATTACATCTAATCATCTGATATTTGACAAATCAGCTGTTTTCTGAAAATGTAATAAAAAGTGATTCAACCATTATTACATTTCCAGTCTAATATGACCACTTATTAAAGCATACTAGGAATTGCCCACTGGGCGAAATTCGACCGAAAACTCATCTTGAGTCAATTAGATTTAAAAGGTTTTATAACTGAAGCATCTGTTCTTCCTGGTTTGCTAGCTTTGTTATTATAACAGCGTCTAATAATTCAATCAATTAACTTTCTCCCATAAGATTAACATTGAAAATTTGAAAGCCCACAGGGCGTAGCCCTGGGAGGCCGATGAAAATTACATTGCGATTCTGCTCATCTACAGTACTATACCTTTCTAACCGTATGCGCGGATTTCTCCTACGATGCACACAAGTTGAGAAAAAAGGAGGAAACAAAACATGCTTGCCTATTAATATATAGTTTTTGCGTCTTAAGTTAATTTTATTATTATAAAAAATTTTATTTTTTATTTTTTAAACCGGTAAAATATTGTCTTTAAAATTATAAATAAATAAATGAACGTTATTTAAAATTTCAAACGAGAGTGGAAACTCCAAGAACAAGAAGGTCAGAAAAATTCAGAGTATACATTTGAAATAAATGTCAAATTTCAGTAAAATTTTTTGTTTTACTGTAATTATAAATTATACTCTTGTGTGTCTTGAAAAACAATGGAGATCAAAGGAAAAATAATTTTGATCGTAATAAAATTAGTTTTTTGAGCATGAAGCTGGTGGAATATCTGTGATTTTTACCCATCATTTTATTCAGCTCATAATTCCGCACACTTTAACTAAGAACCTTCTTTGTATCTCTTATGGTTTATAAGATGACAATGGTGAGCATAAAAAAATGAACACACAGTATATTTTTATTTCAAATTGTTGCACTATCTAAAAATGTTAAAAAATCTAATGTTAACCTATTTTTATTCAATTTAACTAATTTTCCCCCAACTTAAAAGGTTATAAATAAATTAATCTTTTAAGCACTTAAATTAAAGTTTAAGGTTTTGGGTAAGGGTTAAAGGTTTTGAATTTTCACACAAGATTAATGTATTAAAATAACTTTATTCAGTAAAGATATTTAAAATAAAACTATTCATTAAGTCACTATACTAATAAAGGCTCGAACAATTCCAACATTCATATCAACTCTTTTAGCACCTCATGTTACTACAAATGTTCAAACAACTACAGATGAACTGGAATGTAAAGTAATACTACTGGGTATCGTAACTGGCAAATGTAACATGGTAAAATCAAGTAGATAGTTTTGCACAAACATCGTCAATTCTAATAAGAATATAAAATAAATAATGTATAAATATAAAACCTAACGTACTCGTAGTCTTTCAAATTCAATAACCTGTATTGACGTCAATAACATTAATGGCTACTTGTATATGGTACTAGTACCTGTATATACTGAGTACTGCTGATAAGGTATAATAATTTATGACTTCTTAAACTTCTTTCTTTAATGACCAAAACACTATCACTCCTCTTAAAACCTATGAAATATTTCCTACTGTCTCTTATAAATCTCTGCCACTCAACCTCAACGCCGCATTGCTCTGGATATACAGATACTTAGGACTCAATATAATACACAAGTAATGGTATTTACACACATGGCAACAGCTGATTACATGTGTCTCGTGTTGCCGAAGTTGATTCCGCTCTGGTTGGCCCCCTTGTTGCTCCCGTACTGCAGGCTGATCACTCCTTGACCGGCCTTCAGCTGTTCTTCCGTGAAGTTGCGCACATTCTTCTCTGCTTCTTTGGGTCCAATGCTTGGTTGTCCGTAGTGTGAGCCCTGAAAAAGGTTAGAAACATTTAATATTTCTGAGATTTATAATTATGACTGTCTTTTGTAAAGATTGTTGGGTCAATTTTTTTTTTACGAAATGCAAATCTAAATGTGAATATTAAATAATGTTTCAAATTAAACATAAATTCAGAAAGTTTTCAACTAAAATAATTCTACTGGGGGAATAATGCACTGGCTCAACAAAGCTTACTCTTTGAATGGCATAAGTGAAGTTATATTCCAACAATCAATGCTGATGTTTACCGTAACCTAATTCAATGCATAAAACTCTACAGTGTTTTTAAATAACACCCGCACCACTGATGGTACACTAAATTAATAGACTTCTACTTGAATATCAGAGTTTGAAACCGATTTATGGTGGCAGGATCTTTTTCAGCGTTAGTGTATATACAGATAGTGAAATCAGTTTTACTACTCTTCCCAACCATGATTAATAGAGGACATTTTATAATATGTTTTTTTCAGCTCAAAAACCCCAGATGAAAATTATGACTAAGTTAACACTGGCGCAGCATACTTGAACCCCTGATCTATATGTTGGTAGGTCTTAAAAAATGCATTGAATGAGAAGTCTACAAACTTCTAACAGTGTATTTAGTAAATGACTATCAAATTCAGATAGCTACTACAGAACACATTCAAAAATCAAAGTTTTTTCACTTTATTTTAAAGGAAAGGTCGGATAGACAATTTTAAGGTTTCTCTTTGTAAAATATGTTTAGATTTAAACAGTACTTACTTTCCTGCCTAATGACTGCAGGCAGATGACTACCGAATTGAGATTTTGTCTTTCCCACAAGTCGACGGTTTGGAAGGTTTCTTGAGCTGGAACTCCCATCTGTCTGGCCACTTCCAGGAAGTTGTTTATGTTTTCCATGCACTTGAATGCCATTGTGCTGTTGTTGATTTTCTTGACTGATCCAGGCTTCATTATATTAACCAATCTGAAAAAGGTAGTTTTTTGTCCGTCACATTATTTGTTAAACTTATCGTCATCGTTGTGTGAAGTAAAGAGGAAACAAGGATATTCATCAATGCCATCTATTGGCCGTAAAGGCCATCAAGATGAGGGAGGGATGATCTTTTTAATTTATTCTTCATATTTATGCGTTATACTGCTCCTAAATCAGCTTTTTATGATTGATAGAACCATTGTGAAGATATATTAGTTCTTTACTGCCGTACTCCTACTAATAAAGAACCAGCTGGTGTCGAGGGCATCAGCTGTTGATTTAATTTTGGGTATATTTACGCCAGTGGCACTTTTTAACGTTTTGACGGGGAACGGTCCAAACCCCAGTCTTGTTACCATCTAACATCGACCAGTTGTTATAAAGCATCATTAATTATGATATGATGATATTATTGATGATATTGATATTATTGACATACTGTGAAACTGCAGCAGTAGTGACAATCAGGTAGTAAAAGCAACAAGAATATGTACTTTATTTGTGAGCAAGGTAAACAAAGTTTTGAAGTCCTTGTATTTTTACACAATTAATTTAGTAAAATAAATCAAGCACTATGCAGAAAATGTAGTTCATAACAAGGGCATAAAGTTTTTTTTTGTAACTTCGTTTTATGCCCCTTGGTTGTAAATAAAACTTGACCTTGAAAAAAGCGTCACCATTAACTACATATTAACACTTTTCACTTAAGACACTAGTTGTGCAATATACTATTCCCTCTTGATTTTCTGTACTATCATCAGAGAATATGCCTAGTCTGCATTGTTTTATAGATCATGTTTGCTTTCCTCTCTCTAAATGTGTTAAAAAAGAACATTTTTATCATTCAGCACGAAATCAGCCTGTTATTTGTTCTCTCAATAGTACCAAAACCTATTCTTTTTTGTCCTAGGACTGAAAAAACATCTGGAGAATTTTTCAGGTCCTAGTACTGAAAAGTCAGCTGTTTTATAAGTATATTAATATTCATTCATTAATGTTGAGGAACAGAATTTTGAAATTCATACGTTATAAAGAGCATTGTTTGTAAATAACAGAAATGTAAACACTGCATAATAGTTACTTTGTAAATATAACCTTGAAAATACAACTTTATTGTTAACATTTTTAACGACTAAAAGTCTATTTTTGCATCATGATAAAAAACGTTGTTCAACACTCGGAGCAAAAGTGTCTTTTTGATGCTTAAACTCGATTGCGCACCAAAAAGACCCACTTTTGCTCCTAGTGATGAAAACTACTATTATAATTTAAAATAAATTGTACAGTCCATTAAACTCTGTAAATTATCACATTGTTACTTAATTCTTAATTGTCATTGGACATTTTAGTGTGATCGGCTGTCGAAACGCCAACAGTGACACTGCCCTCACCCTCATCCTCATACTCTTTCTTTCTTGTGCTTTTAGCAATTATCCTGCTCATATCAAATGCTTCAATTTTGAAGAAAAGGTTTGTGTTGAACAAGTTTGCTGTATAAAATTAGGTTCCAGAGTCATGATTTGTCCACTTACCTACACAATAACTGGCCATCTTTTAATGTTTCATAGAAGTTATCCGCATCACCACTGATGTTAAAATCTTCATTGGTTATCGCCCTGATCCACTCCAAGCACTCCTGGGCCAATTCTTCACTGTATTTACTGTTAATCTGAAAAAAACACATAAATTAACACAATTCTAATTTTTTTATGTTTTCTTTGTAAAAAATAATAGTTTTTCTGTTTTTACACATATATATTGGCCACATTTATTTCTAAAGAAAGATTTCCTACATAACGGTAATAGTAGGTACCCACAATTAAAAATAATGTTTTTTGTTATTTGAAGAAATTCATTGCTGCCAGCTTAGGTAGTACTTTAATGTATTCAGTCAAGTACGGTACTTGATATCAGCAGGAAGGTCAAAATTATTGAGATTTTACATGGGGAAAAGCCAACATTTTAAAACCTTTGGACAGTTTGCCTAATCGCCTGAGACTTTCACTTGACCAATTAAACTAAATTAAAAATATTATTTTCAAACCTTTATAGGCTATTCAATTTAGAACAAAAAAGGGCAGTTAAGGGAAAGTTTTGCCTCAGTCGTGAGAAATCTATTTCTTTATGTTTTTTGGGTCGCTGAACACGAATATGAGGTTTGCTAACAGATATTTTGCCCGGAACATTGCTTTTTTTGCTAAAATAGACAAAAATTTTAGGTTTTTTGCCTAAATCTCTGTTGTTATGAATTTTTTGGAAATTCTCTTGGTTATTAAATAAAAGTAGAGAAAATTTCCTACAAGTTTTGTATATAACACATTTTTCTACGACTGACCGTTATCCCGCTAGAGCGTGCTGAAAAACAGCTAAAATTAAAAAAATCACAAAAAATGCCAAATCCTGCTTTTGAGCCTTTTATTTTCATGGAAACGAGCAGTTTTATAATAAATTATAATAAATGGAATTATAATAAGTTTTATAATTATTATAATAAATTATAAAAATTTTTATAATAATTGGAAAAAACAATAATAAATTAATATTACCATGAGGTAGCCTATGTTTGTGAACACTTTATTTAAAAACTGGGACTTATGTACATATTTCTCTGCCCAACACTCTTCGTAGAGAAATATATTAGATAACCACAATATTATGGGGGAGGCTGAGTAGCCTCCCCCACCTACACTGTTATCCTAAGCACTCTTGACTCTGGAGAAGTATATATTTTTTGTTTTGCAAATTATACAGATAAAGTGAAGTAGGCCTAATTATTTTAATGTTATTAAACTATTAATGGATAGAGGACGTACTTAAGCCTATTTTACTGGATAAACGCATTTTAAATCCAAAACAGGTGTATCACGACATAGAGTTCCATAATACTTCTCTAAAATAATTTGGAAAAAAAATGCTTGGAATAATGGATTTCATGGCTTACGTTATATGGACCATGATATAAAATGTAAAGGTAGAATAATAAAACTGTCTTTCTTGTAGCCTCAAATAAAAACGTTACATTGGTTATTGATTATTTTTACGCAGATTTTAAATTTATAATTAACATTTTGCAATTTCTTTCAATTACTAATCTACTCCAATCAAAGTTAACAAAGACATGCCGTGGTTGAATAATGTATCTCAGCTAAGAAAAAAATAAAACTTTCATCTTAAAAAGAGTGTGGATTTTAAAGTAAAATCTATAAATAAAGTGTGAACTTACTCTTTCCAAATACGTATAAATTTTAACTTTGTCGATCAATAGTTTTCATGAAATATCTTTTTGGAATATGCACTATCATTTTGAAACGCGCTTTATTAAACAGAATCGATTTGACATACAACAAATGTCTCTCAGATTGCGAGAAGCTACGTGGGTCCTTGGACTCATTTTACTCTACAGTCGCCAAATGCAAAACTGAGCTTATGTTTCTTCACTGAATAAACAGGGTGTCCCCAAAGTCCCGGAAGGGTCAAATATTTTTTATAGTGAAACTGTATGAGTAAATATTATGCCTAAAAATATAGTTTTTAATTTGTCATTTTAAATTTTGATTGGAAGTTCCACTGAGGAATTCTTTAAAATATTTAATAGCATAGTCTTAAAATCTTAAATGAAAGTCTTAAAGATGCGCTTTACCCATCTGTAGCGCAGATCCAAGTGCTTAGAATCTTTGCGTTTGTCGCCCTAGTTGTAAACCAATTTAAAATGTCTTCGTGTCATTCTTTTCGTAAACTAATGTTGTACTACGCCCCCTTCTTAAAATTTCTATATCAATTGAATTATTAAGTAGAGTGCTTGCTAATAATGTTGATATAAGCGTTTTTGTAATAACTTTTAACGCATTAAAAGAGTTTTTAGAGAAAGAAAGAGCGTGGGTACAACATAATCTTAAGAATCTGTCATTGGATTGGTAAAAAGGTTAAAGATGATGATGCATGAGGGGGGGGATATGAAAGGTCTGCAATTTAAAAACATCGTTATTAGACCACCGATCGATTTCGCGCAAAAAAAGCAAAGAAAGTAAAATATTCAAAATCCACAGTCATTTTCCAGAACGTGAGATTCCGCGAATAGCGGCAGATAACAATCTCGCTCGACGATTTTGACGCCGAGATAGAGCACACCCTTAAGATCAATATGGACAACAATTTAAAGGTCTTCACAAAAAGTGGCCATCCGATGTTCAGATGGAAGGTTATTTTATTTGAGTTTTAAATTATCAATAAGATAAGAGAAAAGTATTAGCGCGATATATCTTCAGCATTATAAAAATTACACTTTAATTCTGTGGACATAGTACTCGTTTATTGTGAGTCAAAACTTCACAAAACTAAAATAATAATTAATGTAAATATTTGATACCCCAAGTACATTCTTGGTCACAATTATCATAACAATACTCGTTTCCATGAAAATAAAACGTTTAAAAAACAAGATTTGGCGTTTTTTGTGATTTTTTTATTTTAGCCGTTTTTTCAGCGCGCTCTAGCGGGATAACGGTCAGTCGTAGAAAAATGTGTTATATACAAAACTTGTAGGAAATTGTCTCTACTTTTATTTAATAACCAAGAGAATTTCCTAAAATACATAACAACAGAGATTTAGGCAAAAAACCTAAAATTTTTGTATATTTTATCAAAAAAAAAGCAATGTTCCGGGCAAAATATCTGTTAGCAAACCTCATATTCGTGTTCAGCGACCAAAAAAACATAAATAAATAAGTTTTTCACGACTGAGGCAAAACTTTCCTTTAACTTTCCTAATATGACTAGACTATTATAATAAATTTATTTTACACACTTTCAATCAGGTGATCGTATACCCAAGAAGTATTTAGTCAAAATACAAAGTAGAAGAGGAAACGCTCAAGAAGAATTTGGTTTACTGGCCAGTACCTAAAACTTCATACAATTATAATTTATTCACCTTTAAATAGACAGTTGTATACTATTTAAACTGTACAAATTTATAGTTTATACCATTTTATACCAAATACCAAATTTATACCAAATACCCACGTCGCAGCAGACCTGCGTACTCAGTGAATTTCCAAAGGAATCTGAGATTATGGATTTTCCCCATAAACACCATAGGAATGAGTATGTAGGTTTGCTTCCATGTGATGTTGTTAAACAATGTTAGTTAGGAAATCCTATACTCTTATACGAGCAATGTTTGCTTGTTTGCTTGTTTGCTTGCTTGCACAATTATCTCAAAAACGGCTCCGACGATTTCCTTCAAATTTTGGAATAAACTTAGTTTTACCTTAAAAATACGATTGAGATGGGTCTTGCCCCCAGGGAAAATCTAATTTTGCTAAAAATTAAAGTTTAAAATTACAAAATTTTAACATTGGGCTTATGGGTTGCCATGTTGGCAACGAATTAACAACATATAAACAAGAACAAGAATACATTCAGAACTTCAAAAAGAAATGTAACAGCTGTTTATGTACTGCATATTAAATGTCAATAAAGTTTATTCTGATATTTAAATTTACTAATATTTCACCGAGCAACGCTCGGTCCTCCTGGTACTATAATGGTTAGATAAGGTAAAATTTTGAATTGTATCAATATTCGGCGCTTTTTAATTTTCCCCATAAATCCCATGGGGGTGAGTATGTAGGTTTGCCCCACATGGGTGCTGTAAGCAAATATCATTTAAACCCTACCTAGTGAATGTACAAACCAAATTTTATCAAGTTATTCCAATAAATAAGCGAGATACAGGGGTTCGTTAATTTCCCTTAAGATTAACATTGGAAACCTTTTTTTTAGCTTTTCTCCGTAACCTGTTGAGCCAAGTAAACAATTCAAAATTCTAAATTGTTTGTTTTTTAGGCTCTTTTAAATGGTTTTAGTTAAAATTGTTTAATTTTAAAAATTAAGGTCCAAAAATACCAAAAACCCATTTTTGATCCCTTTGAAACCCCATAAAATTCCGTTCCCACTACCCGATCATGCTGCTTCGCAAACTCATGAAAATAAACCTAGTCTTAAACCTTCATACCAAATTTTATCAAAATCGGAGGTCCCCTTCAAAAGTTATCAGTACCACGGACACATAGAGATAATGTTTTTTATATATAAGAAATTGAACGAATTGTTTTTTTGGCTTCTGGGGACCTCAACATGAAAAAGTAAAGTGGTCCCGGTCTTAGGTCTTACCATGGCTACTACCGTAATAGCGTATTCCCTATAGGGAAATTCCCTAAAAGTAAAAAGTTTTGATTGTTAAATAGGTAAGTACTAGGCCTACACCTAGATACTTAATAATTTAAAACAGTTGATTAATTGAAAGGATATAGCAATTACATAACAATATAGCAATTATTTGTTGTAATTACATTGTTACAAAATTACAAAGTTTTGCATTATCTGCCTAAAAACAACAACTAGCCACGAATTGAGCTGCATCCCTCAAGTATCGACGAGAAATGACTCGTTTTATATAATTATTTTTACTTTTTATATTGTATAACAATCAAAATTATATTGGTATGTATTCAGGATCAACTTTGGTCAACTGGAAGTCCAGTCAGATTGTAACTTTAAGGGCCGGTTTCTCAAAGCAAGTTCAAACCTCTAAAGTTAATCTAAAGTTTAAACCAAAATTTTCCATATGTTTTTAATTGTTTTTATGTTTTTAATTGTTAATAAAAAAAATTGTTAAATGTTTTTAATCAAAAATAACATTGAATTAAAATAAGTTTAAGTTAAACATGTTTAGAGAAACCGACCCTTAATAAAGTTAAATTCTCTAATGTATACATGATCAGACTGCAGAGTACTTTGGTATGTTGGAAACACCTCTATCATAGGTACGATCTAACAGAAAATGACACATGACCTGTGAATGAATCATTTGTTTTGTTTAACACTGTTATCTTATCGTTAAAAGAACACATGAACTGATACAATCATAGAAAACAGAACACATTCTGGTGTTTAGTACAGGATATTTGGAGTTTATGCCTGTATACTCTTGTTCATTTATTTAACTATTAAAAAGTTACTTAAACTTATGATGTTTAAGTTTTTAGGAGTTGTTATGGTAAATTCTGCAGTAATATGCGTCTACCAGATATTATTGCATAGGGGTTTTCTTTGCGGATTAAATTAATGACAATATTTTTTATTAACTTTTAGTTTTTGATCTAACTTAGGTCCTTAAAATATTCCTCATGTTTGTTTCAACAAACCTTACAAATGTCACTTTAATTAAAATTAAATGTAAAATATACTTATTGGCAGTAGTAATTGCAATCTATAAAAATCTAGAGTGATTACAAAACCAATCCATAGAAAGCCATAGTAATTAATTGCAAAACCAATCTTATTATTCACATTTTAAAAATCTCAAGTAGACCTACTTCATTGAGAACTGAAAGATAACTAATGTGAGTAAAATGAGATTTTACCCTGTACTTAGAAAAGGGAGTCATGAAAACCCCAATCCCTTGCTGTTCGACAGATACATTGCATTTAATTGAGTTTAAGTGGTAAATAGGAAGCATGTGATTACAACGATAGGGGCTTACCCCTTGCTCAGGCACCAGAGTGGGCCAGTACAAACCTGACCAATATGCAATTACTAATTGGGTTGTGGAGTTTGCCACCAAGGCAAAATAACTGGAACAACTTTATACCATTTATACACATATAAAAAGAATTCAAATAATATTTTATAAATATATTATCTTAAATGAGAACCCCGAAGTCTTTAACACATTTTGCTTTGGCTGTTTTCTGCACCAGAAAATAATTCTGTACTACCAGGTAGTCCAGTTTTAATCCAGAAATCCAGTAACTCATGTTCAGTTTTCTAATCAACTTTATTAGTTTCATTTGTTATATTAACATAGTTTGTTAAATTTTCTTGTTAAAAAATTGCTACTTTATTACATCCACTAAAGATTGAAACAAGAAATCTTGTATATTTTAGATGATAAAAGTTCAGTTTACGTGTTTTTCCTCATTTTAAAATCATGTTTCACAAGCCAAAGTCAGAAAGTAACTGGTGATTTTTTACCTCATAAAGTTCTAATCTTTAATTTTCATGTAAATATAATTTTCATAGAAATGCTAATTTCAACATTAGAAAACAATATTTTGTGTTTTTCTAAGCTAGTGACATTTTCCCCATTTTGATAGGGAGTAGTGCACCATCGTCTTACTTTAGATAATGTTGACCTGATTTATATATCACCAATGATTAATAGTCCAATTACAATAATTAATTAATGATTGGTTTATGAAACGTCGACCTGACTTTAGCATCAATATCCCAAATGATAATCACTCGCTTGACTGTATCAGGCGAATAGCATAAAGGCTAGAAAGGCGAAAGGCCAATAGCATAAGCCAGAGAGGGATAAGTAGGAGGGTTGAAATTAACATTAATATCAACTTGAATGGAAGATATAGTAACTTTATGGCTTAAAATTTTTAGAAGTTTTCCCCGATCAAGGAGTTCATCTGCTCTCTTTTTGGTAGGTCTATACAAAGAAGATACCATACTTAAATTTTAGTTTGTTTAACCACAATTCTATTTTATTTGTTCATGAAATACTTCTGGAGTAATTTTTGTGCCCAACTCCACAACCGTAACTTTAGAAAGTTGTATATACCTCAAACGATTTAAATAAAAATATATACACCGGCAATAGTCGATATATTTATCTTACTTTCCCTCGTTGCTTTAACCACTGAGGAGTATATCGGTCATGTAAATATAACAAATTATTGGAGGGAACCCCAAATACCGTATAAACTCTTGGCTGTATATGCGCATCGCCTGTTAGCAGATATATCAATCCGTACAGTTCCACAATAATTAATCCCTCATCAGCGGTACCAACGGAGCAGTGCGTTGGTCGTGTCCCACAAGGAAGTAAAGAGCCAAGAGCCGCATTAGAGGAGTGGAGGGGTGGCAGCTGTGGTAGCGGCTTTGAGATAATGGTGAAGGCCGCCGGGCCGACCTTATAAGGCAAGGCTCTGCTACATGTTGTGACTCATGAGGCCCTGGTTGTCCTACTGCCCAAACCATCCTCCCCTGCCTCACCTTCGTCGAGAAGAGACTTTCAACGTTGTGAAGCGCATTTCTTAAAAGGCAAAGGAAATGTTTTTTGTTTGTGGATTCTGTTACAATTGGAAGTTGGAAATCCACTACCGTAAAATTTGCAATTTAAGATAAGCGTTTTAGCTAATCTTATTAGGCCCACACAATTTTCAAAATCACAAATACGTCACGTAGGCTATAACAAATCCAAAACGCTTCTTCGACGTGGTGAACTAGGTCAATTTTGTTTTACTACAGCCAGTGATCGAATATGTCCGAATTAACTTCAAACAATAATACTGCTAAAAATATGTACCATAGCACATATTATTTTAATATAATACGAGCTAAGAGCTTCATCGATGTAGGTGCAAGTTAGAATTACTGTACTGTAAGTAACTAATAAGCTAATTTAGTAATGACTATAACGTTATCACAAGCAAGAAAAGAGTACAGTACACATAACGTAATGAGTACAAGGTCAAACAACAATCATTGACTTGCAAACGTTTCCATATGGCTACAATTAGCTGCAACTGAACTGCTGCGATTTATGTATCGGTAACAATATGCTTCTTTTTGCTGTATTTGCCTTATCAACTTGCCTATCTGCATGGTTGCACCTCATTAACAACTGCATAATATATTAAGGGGTTTAGCTTAGGGAAGAAGTGTGTCTTTATTGATCTGCAGTGATACATTTTGTAGTTCTCAGCGTTTCGAATGATAACTGTGCAGAATTTACTCAAACGATAACTGTGCACGAAATCGACCAATGTTTTTAATGAAATCTATACAGTTGGAGATGGACTTCCTCTGGCCTCTGGTCATAGTACAGTAATGAAATAATTATTTATCCTCAATAAATAATTACAATAACTGTTTGAAAATACAAAACCATTTTTAACTAATTTGCGATAATTTAGCTAAACATTAAAAATACAAATCTTCTACTAGAGTCTACTATATAAACAAAAACACCCAAATGAGTATGTAAATTATAATTTTAACGATTGGGTGAGGTTGCAAAATTAACAAATACGAAAATAATTTTCATCGCTAAACATAGTTAAATTGAATAAAAAATGAAATCGGCAATTCAGTTGCAAATTAAGATTAGGGCTAATTTAATGGAAATACCTACATATTGTTAAATTTTGAGTTGTGGTTTTATGTTTTGTTACGTTACGTGTAAAACTACAAATGAGGACATCACTTCCATATCCGATATTGTACCAAATGAGAGATAAAAGGACATCGACATCCATTAAACCATTATCTCCTAATGGAGTCGGTTATTACCGGAGACCAAGCAGCTGTTTTAGTTTACTTCGTTGCCGGGATGGAATTTTATTTCTATCACGGCATTTCGAATTTAGTAAATTTTTATTAAAAAAAGTCGAGCCCTTTTAACAAGATAATATTTTTTTGCATTTCTCTTGCACTTTTAATTCTAATTTGTACCTAAGGTATCTAATGTGGCCACAAGATTTTTGAATGGAACGTGTCTAGTTTTTATAATCTAGTTTAATTGTTAGAAGCAAAAATATGTTTGAAACGAATAATAATTGTGAGCCTTCCCGCATGTGTCGCTTTTAAATTAAACACATTGCCCACTACTTGGTTGAAAATAACAGAAAAATCATTAAAGAAAAAATTGACTGAACAATTAATTAAGAAATCACCATATAAAATTGAAGAATGCTTATCGAAGAACTTTTGGATTTCTTAGAGTAATAGTATTTAAAATTTTTGTTGACAATGTAAACTATTGCTATGTATATATTTTATACCAATGCAATAAAATATTATTATTATTATTTATTATTAATTGATCATGCTGTTCCCCAATTTTATGTCACTGAAACTTCATTACTACAGTATATGCTTGACGCCATAATCATTAAAACTTACAAAAAAAGCCTAAAGCCTAAAAAGCTGTTTTATTAAACATCTATTGTCGCAATATAATTTTAGACAGTGTTTCGGTAATTTAGATCAACGATGTAAAACTATTCAACGTTGTATATATTTTTATCATCATATATTATTAGTTCGTATTTTTCACTTTATTTTTTATAATAACTCCTATTCTATTCTTTGGAAACATCCTATTCTGTAACAGCTTGGAATATTGTTACGTTTTTAATCAAGTAAATTATCGTTGATTGTTTTTAACGTAAATTAATTCTAAACTTGAAAATTTGTATTGAAATTTAAATGTTTTCTTGATGCCGAAAATTATAGGTCAACACAACTAGAGTGCAAAGTGATTGAGACTGGTGTTCAACTGAAATATCAGATCTCTTACAATGTCAGTAAATGGAACCAGGTTGTCTGCTAGAGTCGCATTATAAAACTACAACAAAAATTCCTTGCATATTGTAAGGGTCAACTGCACGAGTTTTTACTCTGGGCCTATACGTGCGCTGACCTCACCAGCACAACAGGTAGGTGTAAACAGCGTTTAGTTTTTTTCACCGGCTCTATTCACCGTGAAGTGAGAAGTGAGAGACACCTGACCCGGCCGTAGCGGAACGTATCAGAGCCGTCTCGCGTTACTGCAAGGTCTCAGGTTCGATCCTCGACCTCGCCTCGCATAGCGGCCTCGCTGTAGCTGCGTTCCTCGACCAGAAAACCTTCCCGTAGTGGAGCACTCTCGTGTGCACAACATGAGTGAACTCCCCTACTCAGCATTCTGATGCACACGAATAAACTAACCGGGTAGCCGAGTGCTCATAACATCATAAAGGTGCTGCTATACATCGACGTCACGTCACGTCACGTCGCGTCACGTCCACGTTCGCATGGTATGCTCCCTGTGTATTCAAATGGAACCGGCTATACATCGACGTCACGTCGCGTCACGTCACGTCGCGTCCCGTCCGCATTCGCACTCGAATGCTCTGAGGAGCATTCGGGTGCGAATCGGTGCGAATGGGTGCGAATGAGGACGCGACGTGACGTGACGCGACGTCGCTGTATAGCCTCTACCAACGTCCACTCGGCCGTTCGGCTTTCGCCTCGGGTATCTTCGTGCGCAATCGGGAAACGGAACCAATGAGAGCAAGGGTGGATTTTGTTCGAATGTTTGTTTTGTTTCCTTCCGTCTAGGCCTAGTTCTTAGGCCTATCAGTTGATGAGAGTGAGTGGTCCGCGTAGGGTTTTTGGCAATTGTTATTGCCATGGATGATGAGTTACTAATTAGTTTAGTGGAAGAAAAGAAAGAAATTTACGACCCTTCCCACAAACTGTACATGAGCAATGTAAGAAGAAATGCTGTTTGGGAAGAAATTGCGACACAGATGAACAGTACTTCCATTTAGAACCCTACTCAAATATTTCACAAAAATTCTATGTGCTGACGACTGTTGTTTATATAATTTATCGAAACACAAAAGGTAACCTCTATATTGCCAGTAGTGATTATGTCGCTACTCGTATGTTTATTTTTGCGTTTTAAAAATTATTTCAATACTTTATTAAATATGTTATTAGTTTATGCTAAAATGCTGGAATGTACGTACAATGACAGTAAAATGTTGTATTCCTGAAACAGTTACACAGGAAAACCTAATTCGTTTGGAGTAATCACCAATTTGCCTTTGGATACAGTGAAACCCTCTTTATAATATAGAAAACCTTACACTTCAAATATAATATGTTTACAGCCATTACATATTTAAATACATCTATAGAAAACCCTCAACTTATTATCTACATGGAGTCCATATCTCAACCTTTTTTCAACGCTTTTCCATATCTCCCATATCTCAACGCTTTTCTCCGCACGCGCGCGCGGAATCCGTGAGAATTGGCGGAATGGACGTGACGTCCAGTGCGAATGCGAATGCTTGACGTCGATGTATAGCACCCCCTCCGGAATCGCCGGATCCATCGGTGCGAATGGATGCGAATGAAGACGTGACGTGACGTGACGTGACGTCGATGTATAGCAACACCTTAATCCTGACATCGGGGAAAGTTCTAGATCCAGTTTCCATATTTCCCATTGGGTTAGTCTAATTAATGATATCATCTATCGTGGACGTGGAAACCTGACGACGCACCGGGATATGGAACATTTCCTATCAATACCGTACTTCGAAAAATGCCAATATTATTTCCTAGTAAATAAGTAGGCCTACACAACATTAGTTCGCGCCGTGACTGTAGACTATTCTAATTCCTGGTAGAGCTGATTGAAAAATACCATTTTTACGTTTCAATGAAATGATAGGTCGAAAGGCCTATCTCAAAAGAGAAGAATTATCAAATCCTGTGAAATTTAAAATATCGTATAAATATTACAATACAATGCCAAACTCGCCAATTCATTATTATTTTCATGGGGGGAGTGGACAACGACGGATTATGTCTCCGTCTCCGTCACCGCTCAAGCGGCCTGCCTCAAGCCATTACCATGTCTGCATCTGGCAATTCGTCATAGCGGCAAAACCGGCTTGAGCCAAGGTCAAACGGCATATGAATCTTAACTATCAAGTTTAATGTGGCCGTAAAGACGTTGACGAGATGTCCGGACGGAGAATGATTAAGATGCAGCATGAATGATGACGAGGAGGCAGCAGGCCAAGGTGGTTGGGGTATCGGCCGCCCGAGACTGACAGGGTCCTGGAGGTTGGGTTGTAAATGGGCAGGTCGATTCCAAGACCTCCAGCGGGAAAATAGCTGGGTGGCAATGAACTTCGGGGTGTAGACAAGACCCCTAGTGAGGTCTTGGTGAAGAGCGGAGAGCTTATAAATTTATGATCGTCCACGTGTCCAATCTATTAGCTAACTTGTTATCGTGTATATTCAGGATTATGAATTTATGGGGAAAAATTATTCATTCTTGTAAACAGGAAAAATCATAAACAAAAGTATAATGTTGGTAGGCCTACTCGTGATTCTACAGACCACAAAGAAATTTCTACCGGAAACATGAAGTTTATGCCGAGGTGGCCAAATTCGCGCTGACGAAGCGCGTACATTGATCCACAAGTTGCATTGTTGAACGAAGTGCAATCGTAGGCAAGCATTGTTCTTCGACACCGCCTCACTCGAGGCGCAACGTGCCGCGACGTTGCCACATCTCCCCGGCGATAACACCACACTCACCATGCGACTAGTCGACCGGGGGGGACACACGGTAATGGGAAATGTTACCGTTGACTATACGAGTGTGACGATACCGGTAAAGAATGTAGCGACAACGGCTGGTTTAGGTTGTGTTCGATGATGTTATTTATGCTCTTTTGAGAAAAAACATTTCATTTTAAAGTTACGCGTAAAGTTAGGGCAACACGGCAATTTTTCAAAGTCAGTAACATTGAATCTTATGGGACTGCGTGAAATGGGGCGAAATGGTTTGGCACGGACAGTCCTGACGACTCACACCTTCCACCGCCTTGCAAAAAGTGATGTCGGGAAGAACGAATTTTATGACATTTCCGACCTACCGTGCTCCCATACCGGCAGTGCGTCCTCCGGGCAGCCGGTGTACGATTTTTTGTCATCCTACCCAGCTCGCGAAGGCATCAACTTTGCTAGGATGTGTCGATGTGTGAATTAAATTTGATAGTTTTAAGTAGGCCTACCATAAGTTGGATATCATGAGACTCACGAGTTACTTAATCCTCTGAAATAAAATATCAATATAAATAAATTTATTTTTATCTTATACTTCTTTCCTTCTTTCTCTCTTGAAAATTAAATTAATTAATTTTGCAGTCGTGATACCTTATTTTTATTAGTAATTAATTAATAAAATCCACTTACGTAGTAGCCTGTAGGTATAGCAATGGAGTACGGCATGATAATACCAACAATTTGATACCTAGGGTACTACAAGTAGAATGTACTAGTTTTAAACTTATCTCCAATGTAACTTGGAAAACCAAGCTCTAAGCCACTTGTATATTATTTAATCAACTCTAATCCCATATTGATCTCTTTTTACGGAAGGTTCGGATGGAAGGCGGAATCCCGGGTATCCGCCAGTGAGCTTTTCTACGTAAAAACTACCGTCCGTCCCGTACTCCCGTACCGTGCAGCTCCCCCCCCCCTCACCGTGCTTGCGAAGTTTGCTAATTTTTTTCGAGGGGCTGTATTTATTCTCTGATAACTCGAAAAAATCCCAAAGACAAAGAGCGCAATAAGATATCAATTATTTGTCTTTCTGCGAATTTCTCAACTAACTTAAAAATTACGTAATAAATTAGTCAAACGGAAATTGAAGAGAAACAGGTGATTCTCTCGCGTTTGGTGGAGAGGGTGGAGGGGGGGGGGCGCTAACGCTAAAGTGGGTCACAGCACATCCCCGACGGGAGGCAACCAATCGATAGCTGTACTGGCGTCATCCGACCTGGGCTGTGACTGTACCGGCCCAGCTGATAAGGAGGGATGACTGTTCACCAGCTGATAACAGATACAGTACCTACAACAGTGACCTTGACAGGCCCTGCATTCCATAGGACCAGTCATTTCCCTAAATAGTTTGCAATACAAATTTTGACCACAGATTAACTAGTGATTGTTGCATTCCGTACAAGCTGGATTGCACTATACATATTTCGATATCGAAAATAGAATGCATTTCATAATGACTAGAGTATGAATTTGAGATCTAATCTAAATAAAAAAATTTCGGGCTTCTAGGTGAAGTATAGGTTTGTGTAGATTGTTTTCGTGTTTTCTGTAGTATGTGAAATGTAAAGCCCCGTTTACACGCTCCAATATATCGGTGCGATCTGATCGGTACCAACCATATCGGTGCGATCTGATCGGTACCAACCATATCGTAGCGATAATCGGAGCGTGTAAACGGGAGATCGTACCGATATATCGAGGTTGGACGAAAAATGAAAATTTCATTTTTCTGGCTAGATTGACAACGATATCGCAAGGTTGGAGCGACAGGTTGGAACGTGTAAACAGCGCTCCAACTTAATCAATGCGATCAGTTCTGTAGTTGTAAACGGAACATCAATCTCCAGTTTATCGCAACGATATTTTCGTGCAATCAGATCGCACCAATATATCGTAGCATGTAAACGGGGCTTAAGAAATGTTTCCGTTCATAATAATGGAAGAAAGGGTTTAGTTCCTTTATATCGATGACTCGACTTTACCTGTTACCTGTTACCTCCTATGTCTGTCCCGTAGACCACGAAGGCATGGGACCCGTCCTTAATTTCCTTGTAGTACCGTAGGCTAAAACTTGGCCGTCAACTCCGGACGCTGTCCAATCAGGTTATGGTAAGGTTGGGGAGTGGGTATAGTCGTAATGTCCGGGAGAAAAATCAGGATTATTGAAAAGGTGGTAGATCATAGTAGCACTTATCGATGAGGTACTGCCTGAGTTTCTTCTTAAAACTGTTCAAATTTTCAATACTCTTGATTGTTGACGGTAATTGAGAAAAATATTTAACACCAAGATAACTGGGTTTTGTTTCAAAAAGTTTTAAATTATGCTGAACAGATGGATTGACATTACGGTTTCTAGTGAAGTAAGAGTGACTATGAGCCTCTATCAAATTATTTTCTTTTACATAATTGATAACTTCAAAAAGGTAAAGTGAAGGTAGCGTCATGATCTGGAGCTCTTTAAATTTCTCTTTGCAAGAGTCCATAGGCCGTAGCCTACAGATAGCTCTGATCGCTTTCTTTTGAATGACAAATATCCTGTTCAAATTGATTTTACTCGAAGAACCCCAAAGCACCACCGAATATCGCAAGTAGCTTTCTATGAGACTAAAATAAATTAACTTGCAAAGGGAGATATTATTGAAAACTGCCAGACTCCTAACGACTTTTTTTTCTCACTCCACACTATATAGTATTGTACCGTAGCCAATAATAGGTAAAATTTATTTTTTTAATCAATTTAATATTACTAAGGAAAATCGAGTTATTTTGCGACGTAATAGAGAGTAAATATTTGTTACTTTCAAATTTTCTAGGTATGGGGGGCCTAATCTATTCAACTAAACACTGACCAAGTTTAAAGAAAATCGGTTGAAAAACGGCGTCCGAAACAGGGGAATAAAATACCATGTTTTGCATTAAAAGCAGTATGGTTAACATTGCCGACTGCGCAACAATGGGCTACTTGGCCCGAAGGTAGCCTAGAAGAAAAAATGTCTCTTAATAATGGAGAATTATCTTCTCGATAACACCTCAAACAAGGGAGAAATTAATATTGTGGATTAAAAACTAATATTCAAAATTATTGCTAGTGATTTTTTTGCAATAAACACTTCATTTTAATGAAGTTACGTATATATTAAATTGAATGAGGTAATAAAAGTTTAATCTTTCAAATCCTGAAATAAATCAAATTATGTTTCAGATTTAGCCTAGGCCTAACTATTACAATTATTTTGTTACCATAAGTCAATTCAAAATTAACATTTTAATATCAACCAATACCAAATGCTTGTAGACTTTGAGTGTCACGTAGGCCTACAGAACAAACCTCACACAATTTTTAAGAGGCGCAAAAATCTAAGTTTCGAATCGACCAATTCACAAAATAGGAAGTAAACTACACAGAAATTGACATATTAAGTATTAAGTTCGAGTTGTCAATGATAATTGAGTTCCTACCGTTTTCCCCCGAAAAAATAGCGTATAGCTTATGTTTGCAATAGTTTAAGAATAACAACTCTACGCTACAAAACTGTAAAGTCCTCTTACTTTATACTTAGCACTTATTTTAAGTCTCATACAAGTAATTTTGTTCATTTATTTACAACCACAGCGATGTAATCAAGACTGTAGAATTGAATGGTCACCAACTCAAATTTTATCGTTGAATCAAATATTTATTTGCCAAATAATGTGAAACATCAGCCGTACAGTCAGTTTTATCACTCTGCCAGTCTACTATTGTTATGACTACGAAGCAAGGAATGCGGTTAAATTAAATTGCCGCGAAACAAAACGTCTCTAGGAGACTTTCTCTGGGGAGTGGTCATACTGGTGCCGGCCGGCTGTCCCTATTCCCTCCGCCTACACCCTACACCACCATTCTAATCCAACAGGCGAACGGGGAACAGTTGCTGAAGTGAAGTTTTATGATATGTATAATTTACTAACAGAAGAAATGCGCTGTACCCAAAATAAAAAAATTAATAACTTACTTTCTTTTTAGCCTGATTGACCATTATGCATTTTAGCACCTAATTTGCCTTTATTTTACGTTTTGAGTCTGTAGTACGCCCCTGTACATACTGAGTAACACAACACTAAACACATTTGTTTAGAGCTCGTTACATTTTAATTAAAAATCTACATTATAAACTTGCAAAAGCAGTTTTAATTCCCAAAACAATCACACTGAGCTCAAATAACTTCCGCCAAAGCGGGATATCCGTCATTATTATTTTTTTTTTTTACAAAGAGACAACACTATTAAAGCAATAAATAAAATTAATCAATAACTTACTTTTCGCTGCGCTTCGGCGGCAAATCCAGATTTGGCGGCGCGGTTGTTGGCCATTTCACTCACTTTTCACACTTACGCCTTCAACGTCAAGGGAAGACTGGCCGCCGAGCCGCCGAGCGATTTGCCGCTCCACTCCAGCTGGTGGTCACGTGACCGAACGCAGTCCTCCCATTGGCCAGAAATGATGTCATCCATCTCCCGCCACCGCGCGCCTCGCGCCGAACGACAAAAGACCAAAGCAAACCTCTTTACAATGTTGACGCATTTGCATTTTACCACTTAGAACAGAACCCCAAGTAAATATGAATATTTTAGGGTCGATTTCTTCGCTTTTCAACTCTGGGAATGAGGAGTTTTGTACATGAATGAATAGATTTTAACATTACTATATCAATTAAAATACTGTAGGCCCCTATAAAAAATAAGGTGATTAGTAGGCTAATTACGTGCGATTAGAAAATTTCCCAACTATGAATTTCATATAATTTGATTAAAAAATTAAAATACAGGGACAGTGATATATTTTTTATATTAAGTACCCAGGTGTCAAAAACTACTCTTTTCATTTTTAGGCAATTGTCTAACATTCATTATTGAACTTCCGATTTGCATTATTTAATATGTCAATTATCTGTTCCGAACTTAAATTAATCCTAGCTTAATATTTTAGTTCAGTGTTTCTCAACCGGTGGTACGCGTACCACTGGTGGTACGCGAGAGCATTCAGGTGGTACGCGAGAGACAAAGGAAGAAAAAAGTTAAATACACGAAAAATAAGAAAAGCACTTTTGAACTACGTGATGCCGACATCCGTTTTGGTCGGCTCGGTTCAACGTTACTAATCTTTTACACATAATTTAAAAGATTCCGATAGGTAGATTTACCTCTTCAGTAGTGTCAAATTGTTGGTGCTGGCTCAGTTCAAGGTCACCTGAGGGATGACGTCATCGAGGTCAATGACCTCACCGATGACGTCATCGATGACGTCATCGATTGCGTCATCGATGACGTCATCACTAATGACGTCATTTCGATGACGTCACACCCATGACGTCACAGAAATGACGTGCCGATGACGTCATCACCCCTTACGTCATCAAAATGACGTCACCGACGCCACTGAGGTCAAGGTCACGCCGAAACTTAAAATTTTTTGGCACTTTTGCCGTTTCTCGCACTACGCTCCGAGTTTCAGTCAGAGTCTCCGTGACCTTGACCACTTGGAGCGAATTTTCGACGAGAAACGGCAAAAGTGCCAAGTTAAACTCGAGTTTCTGACATGACCCTGCCTAAATGGGCAATCGGTTATCCCTCAGGTGACCTTGAACCAGCACAACACCAACAATTTGATATTACTGTGACCTTGAAAACCTAACAACGGAGCGCCGACACCGATGCGCACCCCACGACAGCCACCGAGTGACTGACTATCAGGCTCTGTGTACTCTAGGTATATGGGGAAGTGGAGGGGGAAATCTCAAGGTCATCCAAATGGAGTTTTAAAAAAGTTGAAGAGTAGAAAGACTACTCTTGTGCTTCCTGGGCGACCTCATCAATTTCCAACGGATCTGTAAACCAATCCGATCTGTAGCGGCAGGAGTCCAGAAAACAGGTGCACCACCCATCAGGTTGTCCGTAGCACTTCCGACAATTGGTAAGATTGGAGAAATGAAATTTAATACACCGCTGCGGACAACAAGTGTAAAAGTAGTTGGATTTGTAGATTTTGAAAGTTTGTAGTACCGGTGGTGGCAGCTGTTGGTTCTTGCATCTACACCTGCAACATCCGAAGCATTCACATTGCCGGCAGGCCAGCCCGTCCACTTGCCATCTTGGTAGTAGGAAACACTTGCCCTCGCAGCAATAGGTTGTCCCTGTCTCTTCCTCCCAAAGCTTCTTTGCACAATGGATGACGCCTTGTATCTCTAAACACTTATGCTCGCAACATGAGACACGCTTAGTTTCCATACTTGATGCTGCTTCGGCGAGGGAGCAAGATGAAGTGATGCCGTGGTCAGCGGGAATGGAGCTTATATAAACTAAGGTGAGTGGAGGGGGAAAGGTCAAGGTCATCCAAATGGAGTTTTAAAAAAAGAAAAGAGTAGAAAGACTACTCTTGTGTATCTATAGCGATTTCATTGATAGTGAGTGCTTCTGTATGCCAAGTTGATCTGTACTGACAGGCTCCTAAATAATGTTTGCAAAAACCTGCAAAATGATTGTTGCACAATTTGCAGCCAGTTAGCTGTTTTAATGTGAATTCAATGCAACGTTCAGGGCAACAAGTGTACTTATGCCCTCTCATCTGGTACACATGGAATGTCTTCAACTCCGGTTTCGGCTTCTTCCAAGACTTGCACTTACACATGCATTGACCAAAAGCTTCACATTTTCTACACGCCAGGCCATCCGCAACATCAATGTCATTCGGCCATGAAAAACATTTCCGTTCGCAACAGTAGTTGAGTTGACTCTCCATGTTGCTGTGGTGAAGGTGCGCGATGAAATGATGCTGCAGTCATTGAGAGTGCACCTTAAATAAACTCAGTGGAGGGGGAAAGGTCAAGGCCATCCAAACGGAGTTTTAAAAAAGATAACTAGTCGTCCTCCTCCTCCTCCTCATCCGTTGTACTTAGAGAGCTGTCAGACGAAGAGCCCCGTGCAGGTGCTCCCCAGATGAAAAACAAATCAATTTTAAAACGAAGACCAGGATCTTGCATCATCAATTCCTTTAATTTGTCACATACTAAGTCGACCTTGTGTAAGGTGTCAACAACAAGCTTCCAATTCGTTGGTTCAATATAACTTGTAGTAGAGTCTGCCTCACTGATAACCACATCCTCCGGCCGTATTGGAGTGTAAAGATGTGTAAAGTTCTTCGGCTGTAGCTGAGGTTCAGGCTGGCTGGAAGTAGAAGGTTGAGTGTGGACCCCTGTCGCATCGAAATCCATAGTCATTCTACATTCAATGTTGGGGTTTTCGTTTAATACATACACCAATTTCTCATGCAACATATCCACTTCTGCCGAGTCTTGCAGATGAACATTCCAGGAAAATGGCCATTCTTCATCCGTAGTGGAGTCAACTCGAGAAAGAGTGCTGTCCGCCATGATAGCTAAGCAAGGAATGATGTGAGCTACAGACTGTGGTAACAGTATTGAAAAGTAGAGGGGGTAAACCAAAAGTATGTGGAGGGGGTATTTTCAAGGTCATTTAATTTGGGTTTTAAAAAAAGGAAATAGTGGAGGGGGAATTCTCAAGGTCATCCAATTTGGGTTTTAAAAAAAAGGAATGAAGGTTACTCCTCTTCAGCCTCGTTGTCCCCCACATCCTCATTAGCCTCATCTTCATCGACGTCAGACTCGCTGTAAGGGTAGATCGGGGACATGGGCGAATATTGTGGTGATTGTTGACCGTTGTTATCGTCCCCTTGCATTCTGACTTGGGACCAATCATAATTTAAATTCATTTGTATTATGATTCCAGGGTTGTCCCGCAGTATTTCCTTCATCCGTTCGCAAATTGTTTCCAAATAGTGTACACTATCGATCGACAGTGTCCAACCCGTACTTGTACCGACATCAGTAGTGGAGTCAGCTTGGCTGATGGTGTTGTTGTCTGCCATGGTTGCTTGTCGGACAAGGAATGACGGTTGATGTGATGCTCATGCAGGAACATGGTGAAGTGGTGGGGGGTGTGGTGGAGTAGTGGGGGTATTTTCAAGGTCATCCAAACGAAGTTTTAAAAAAAAGGAAAACCTACAAAGTAACATTGAAACTTTCCAATTGATGGTGGCGAGCGTTTTCTTCTGCAACCTTGCCGACACATGTGACTATGCCATACAGTATGAAAAGTACAACCATAATAAGGCCGAACAATAAAAGATAGCCGTTGACTATCATGATATTTTCTGAGTGGATCTGCTTTCTTCTTATCGCCCTCTCCTGCATCCTCTTCTCCAACTCGTGGACGAAGTCACAACATGCGTGAGGACATCTTTCATCTGTTGGTAGGTTTGCCATTGTTGATGTTGTCGGTGTGGCTGTTGAAGATGGAATGAGGTTTCCAATTGCGATGTGCCATGTACACCAATAGTCAAGTGGTGGGGGTAACAAAGCAGTGGAGGGGGAAGTTTCAAGGTCATCCAAATTGTGTTTTAAAAAAACCTATCTTGTTACTGAGCTTATATGTCAGTAACAAGATAGGTGTTTTTGCTCTTTTACTTCTTTAATATAATGAAAAAATATACATATTCTACAATGGTTAGGACAAGAAATACAACTGCTAGTCAGCTGAAGTAGTCCAAGTTGTCTGGCTCGGTCTTCATGGACGCTGGTGAGGAAGCCGTCGAGGAGTGTCCAGGCTCTTCCTTTGACTGCCGGGTGTTCCGTATATTGCAAGCGTAAACTTGCACATTTATACGGTAGCCTCGTGCCACCATCAGCTGCAACTCCTTGTATAAGTCGTTTAGCTCCTGCTGAGTCTTGATGCTCACCTCCTCGTAACTTGCGCAACTGACGTTGAGAGACATCCTGATGTTGCTAGGTTGGCTGCTGGAGTAGAAATGAAGCCGAGGCACAGCGTTTGGAGGTACATGGAAAAGTGGTGGGGGTGATGGTGGTGGGGGTATGGAAGATGCAATTAAACACTTCTAAACTTTTTCCATTGATACAAAGGGATGGAACAAATAGCACAGATGTCCTTGTAGTTTTCAAATCTAAACATTGGTGCTAGAAATCCAAACTGTTTTCTACCACCTTCCTGTACGAACCGTCGAAGGTCTCTGACGGCAGCATTGCCACAAGGCCTACAAAACTTTTCCCCGTCTTGGAACCTATACCAGGAGTATCCCGAATACCCTCTATTATCTTTCTTGTACTCCTCGATATCCTGCTTTACTGTTATAGGGATATTATCTCGTAAAGCCATCTGGAATAAAGATGCGTCAGTTATAACTCGTTGTAAGCAAAGCTCGTACAAGGTGCTCATCGTTTGCTAGTTGGCAACAGAATGACCGTTTTTCGCATCCAAGCAGGTTTGAATCCTAGTGCGGTAGTGGGGGTAATTACGGTAGTGGGGGTAGTTGTGAAATGCAAAGGTCAAAGGTCAAGGTCACCCGCGAAGTTTAAAAAAAATGCAACATATCAATACGTGAAGTCTGTCACATATTGATATGTTGCATTTTTTGTTTTTTTTTATATTTTTTTTTGTCTTTTATGATTCGTTTATTTATAAAACATTACAACAACAACATATGTACAACATTAAAACTTAAATCTAACACTGCTGCTTGTCAGCGATGTGGATGGTCAACTCTGTAGAATTGCTACCCGTGCAGCCGTGGGACACCAGGTATAGACACCCGGGTTGAATAGAGCGAAGATCCTCGTTTTGTAGAAGATGGACGAATCTCTTGGGCAGGTACACCTGGAACTTTGGTTCATCCCCCGGAGTAAACGGTGCCTCGCTGAGACTGCAGCAGATGGCCTCCCCAACTGTAGTCTCCATCTTCTTCATAGCATGGATTATGTAGTGCTTCTCGTCTTTTAGTTCCGAGCACTTCTTTACAGGTAATATTGTTGACTTGGAGTGAGCATTGAACTGCTCGACCAAAGTCTGAAGGAACTGGTGAGATGCCATGGTCAGGTTACAGATCGTCTTCTTGCTCGGAGATGTTGTCGTCTCGGAATCTCGAGTAATACTCATGCCAGGTCCCTGTCTGCTCCCCACTTATATACTCTCCGTTACCCCCACCACTCCCCAATTCCCCACTTTGAAGGTAAGAGGCGAGTTTATAGGCATTTTTCAAAGCGCAATGTCTATCTTTATCATGTTCTGGGCTTTTTGTACAAATACATATGGTTTCCAGCATGTATTGATAATTCTTATCCAATTCTACATCATTAACCGGAACATGAGTAAATCCTTCGATCCATCTTTTCTTTTCCAGCCCCTTTGTGTAAATATTGGTAAACTTGTCTGAAAAGTGATGCATAATGTGATACAAGTCCGTGTAACTTGTAAAACCATCATACCAATCGATATGGTGGAAGTGTTTTGAAATCCATCTGTTGGTAGTAGCGGCTTTACTAGTTAAAGATGAATAAGAACATGGTGGTTTAAATAAAAACGAATAAGGAACACTTGTATTCATGTCCAAAAACACAAGTTCTTTTATAATGAATCTATCATCATTACCACGAAACGCTTGAAACTCAATAATACCAGGCTTGGACTTTACTTGTTGTTCTTCTCCCTTGTCCATTTTGAAGGTCACACGTCTGCTCATTACGAAGTCAGGAGGTCAACTGATTTCCACACCACGGTAGGTACCACTTTTATACCAGGCCGTACAGTTGTTGGCGCGTTGGTGTATATTTAACGTGGGCACCGTCCCCAATAGGCCTAACCCCACAAAATGTTGGTTATTGTTTTAAAAACTAACCATTGTCATTTAAGTTTCCATCTTTATATTTTCCTTATTTTCATTTTCATCACTAACACTTGATTCTTCTCCTCCATCTTCCTCTTCTTCCTGTTTTACTGATTTCTTATGTAGTTGAGCGTACTTTTCCAATTGTCTCCACATCTGTACTTCATGAGGAACTCTATTAAATATAGAAGTATCCACAGGTCCGTATAATATAGGTGCGTCCGGTTGTTTGTCCAAAGTGTCTTCCAGATAATCTTTAATAATCGAACTTGAAAACACCAGTTGTCTCAAGTATCTTGTTATAGGTTCAGTAGCACAAGTTAAAATGAAAAACTCCTCTCGATTAAGTTGAATTTTGTTATCATGTCTTGTTGTGTCTCTAAACCGTAGCTGATGATCACCACGTTGTTTAATGATATCAATTTCCACATTTGAATCCAAAAGTCCTACTCTTGTCTTTCTTCCAAACATGTTACTACTTAAATAGCATTCTAGTAGATGCAAATGTTTCATAAACGATTCCCAAGCACTGTCCGTAAACAAAATCATTTTGGGTCCATGAGTTAAAATTACAGTAGGGGAATAATCTGTAGATTTCATAACACCGATTAAAACACTTTTATCCAAACTGGAAGAGATTGGGTAAAATATTCGCAAAAATACCTCACTCAATATGTTTGGAGAAATATTATCTTCAATATCCCTTTTTCTCTTTTGTATAGTCTTTCTTCTTTTACCTTTTTCTTCAACATTATTACTGGCGTGAAGTTGTCCGCAAACGTTTTGTTCACCTCCTTCCTGGTGACCTTGAGGATCTAAAAACTCAGATATCTCCTTCTCAATATCTACCACATTTTCAGGTGTACCACTAGGAGAAGCCATATTGAATACGATGCTACCCATACAACAGTAGGCAACAAACTGATGAGGAGCGGTCTGTACGCTCTGCTTTTATACTCGCGGAATGAAACAAAACCGGTTCTTACAATACATTTTTAACAATTCCAGTTAAAGGTGTGTATGTTACGATTTTATCATGTAGAATTAAACAGTATGCAGTTGTATTAGCCGGTATAGCATCGTTGAATTCCATTTCTATTTTTATATCCACACTTGAAGACTTTACTGATTCATTTTGTTTAGAACAATCGATTACAACTATTGGGTAGGCATCGAAATATTTGTCAGGTGGTAATAAAGGTGTATTTGTTTTACCGTAATATGAACTTTGGAATCTCGCGTACATATCGTACAATATACTG
>CM061532.1:174052804-174170438 GCA_030545055.2 Neoaliturus tenellus
GGTAAATTTGACAAATACTGTGGTGATTGTTGACCTCCACTGTGATCTGATTCTTGATTGTCTTGCTGCATTATAATTTCAGACCAATCATAATTTAAATTGACCTTGAGCTTTATTCCCGGGTTGTCAAGGAGAATAGACTTCATCCAATCGCAGATGGTTTCTAAATAATGCACGTTGTCGATTGTCAATTTCCAACTTGTAGTAGGTACATCTTCGGTGGAAGACATGGCATCGCAAGCAAGTGTGTCCGCCATGGTTGTTGGAGGAGGAATGACACCTGTTGCAGACGGCAATGCTGGTATAGCAGAGTAGTGGGGAAATCTCAAGGTCATCCAAATCGTGTTTTAAAAAAGATGGCTAGTAGTCCGTGGTGGTGGGGGTAACTGTGAAATGCAAAGGTCAAAGGTCAAGGTCACCCGCGAAGTTTAAAAAAAAATGCAACATATCAATATGTGACAAACTTCACATATTGATATGTTGCATTTTTTATCCTTTTATTTTTTTTGTTTTTTTAATCATTTATTTATAAAACATTACAATAACATATGTACAACAGTAAAACTTAAATCTAACACTGCTGCTTGTCGGCGATGTGGATGGTCAACTCGGTGGAATTGCTACCAGTGCAACCGTGGGAAACCAGGTAGAGACATCCGGGTTGGATGGAGCGCAGATCCTCGTTCTGGAGGAGATGGACGAACCGTTTCGGCAGGTAGACTTGGAACTTAGGCTCATCCCCCGGAGTGAACGGTGCCTCGCTAAGACTGCAGCAGATAGCTTCTCCAACTGTAGTCTCCATCTTCTTCATGGCATGGATAATGTAGTGCTTCTCGTCTTTAAGTTCGGAACACTTCTTGACAGGTAGTATGGTAGACTTGGAGTGAGCATTGAACTGCTCAACCAAAGTTTGCAGGAACTGGTGAGATGCCATGGTCGAGTTATAGATCGTCTTCTTCGTCTTCTTGCTGGGAGATGTTGTCGTCTCGGAATCTCGAGTAATACTCATGCCAGGTCCCGGTCTGCTCCTCACTTATATAACCCCCGTTACTCCCACCACTCCCCACTTCCCCACTTTGAAGGTAAGATGCGAGTTTATAGGCGTTTTTTAAAGCGCAATGTCTATCTTTTTCATGTTCTGGACTTTTAGTACAAATACAAACATTTTCCATTATATACTTGTAGTTTTTATCCAATTCCACATCATTAACCGGAACATGAGTAAATTCTTCAATCCATCTCTTCTTTTCCAGTCCTTTTGTGTAAATATTGGTAAACCTGTTTGAAAAACTGATGCATGATGTGATACAAGTCCGTGTAACTTGCAAAACCATCATACCAATCGATATGATGGAAATATTTTGAAATCCACCTGTTGGTAGTAGCGGCTTTGCTAGTAAAGATGAATAAGAACATGGTGGTTTGAACAAAAATGTATATGGAACACTTGTATTGATGTCGAAAAACACAAGTTCTTTTATGATAAATCTATCATCATTACTCGAAACGCTTGGAACTCAATTATACCAGGTTTGGACTTTACTTGTTCTTCTTCCTTGTCCATTGTGAAGGTCACCCATCTGCTCATGACGAAGTCCAAAGGCCAACTGATTTCCACACCACGGTAGGTACGACTTTTATACCAGGCCGTACAGTTGTTGGCGCGTTGGTGTATATTTAACGTGGGCACCGTCCCCGGTAGGCCTAACCCCACAAAGTGTTTGATATTGTTTTAAAATTAACCATTGCTGTGTAGTTGATTGTCATTTAAGTTTCCATCTTTACATTTTCCTTGTTTTCAATTCATCACTAACACTTGATTCTTCTCCTCCTTCTTCCTCTTCTTCTTGTATTACTGATGTTTTATGTAGTTGAGCGTATTTTTCCAATTGTCTCCACATTTGTACTTCATGAGGAACCCTATTGAATATAGAAGTATCCACAGGTCCGTATAATATAGGTGCATCTGGTTGTTTGTCCAAAGTGTCTTCCAGATAATCTTTAATAATCGAACTTGAAAATACCAGTTGTCTCAAGTATCTTGTTATAGGTTCGGTTGCACAAGTTAAAATGAAAAACTCCTCTCGACTAAGTTGAATCTTGTTATCATGTCTTGTTGTGTCTCTAAAACCGCAGCTGATGATCACCACGATGTTTAACAATATCGATTTCCACACATTTGAATCAAAAGTCCTACTCTTGTCTTTCTTCCAAACATGTTACTACTTAAATAGCATTCTAGAAGATGCAAGTGTTTCATAAACGATTCCCAAGCACTATCCGTAAACAAAATCATTTTTGGGTCCATGAGTTAAAATCACAGTAGGGGAATAACCTGTTGATTTCATAACACCGATTAAAACACTTTTGTCCAAACTGGATGAGATTGGATAAAATATTCGTAAGGAATACTTCACTCAATATGTTTGGAGAAATATTATCTTCAATATCCCTTTTCCTCTTTTGCGCATTCCTTTTTCTTTTACCTTTTTCTTCAACATTATTACTGGCGTGAAGTTGTCCGCAAACGTTGTATTCATCTCCTTCCCGTTGACCTTGAAGATCTAAAAACTCAGATATCTCCTTCTCAATATCTACCACATTTTCAGGTGTACCACTAGGAGAAGCCATATTGAATACGATGCTACCCATACAACAACAGGCACAAACTGATGAGGAGCGAGCTGAACGCTCTGCTTTTTATACTCGCGGAATGCATTGGAATGTAACAAAACCGGTTTTTACAATACATTTTTAACAATTCCAGTTAAAGGTGTGTATGTTACGATTTTATCATGTAGAATTAAACAGTATGCAGTTGTATTAGCCGGTATAGGCGCGTTGAACTCCATTTCTATTTTTATATCTACACTTGATGACTTTACCGATTCATTTTGTTTAGAACAATCGATTACAACTATTGGGTAACCATCTAAGTATTTTTCTGGTGATAGTAAAGGTGCATTCGTTTTACCATAATATGAACTTTGGAATCTTGCATACATATCGTACAATATGCTGTACTTTTTATTAGCGAATGACACATTAAATTATCGTATGGAAAAAATTGTGAATTTAAATAAACTTTAATATTTTTCAAGTTGCAATGATCAAATTGGCCTGCATGTTTGGTGATGGTGTCTCTTCTGCCTGTTTGTAAACCAAATATAATATACCTGGCTCGTTCCACATAATTAGATGTTTTAACAGTCCAAGTGTGACGATCCGTAGTTGCAAGCTGGGATGTTCATGAAATTTCCCAACTTCTAAAAGGAATTACAATATCACGATCAGCCTTTAACTTTCTTAATAGTAGCATTCTATGCTCATCAGCTAATTTAACATGTGGAACTCGCCATACAATTTGTCTAATGTTAATTTCCATTCCAAAGTTTCCATTCCAATGTTCTTGTTTAACATTTAATATAATTTTTCTATAGTCTTCAGCAAAACCAAGCAACAAACGTAATGGAATATGAAAATCAAAATTTCCATTTGTATCTGAGTGATTGTGTCTTTTTCAGGTAAAACCCATCCTGCAGGTTGTATTAAATTGGTTTCATTAGGTGATATAGATGTTAATCCCTTTAAAGTTGTTGCAATACCTACTTTTTTAGTGGAATCAACTGTTACACCTGATATTTCATATCTAATTTCATCAAACAGGAAAGCCATGGGATTATTTATAAATGGAACTGTTGTACCAGTAGTCTTACCATCCTTTTTAGTAACTTTTCCTTCAATATACAAGTAACTTTCACATGGTAGTGTGTAAATGTCTTGATTTTGTATAGGAATACGGATTTCATCGTTATTGTTTAATTTTGATGAAGTGTAAGGGTTGTGGTGTGATATTCTTTTTCCCATAGGGTTTCGTCGAATGTCGGACCCTGCGCTATATCCAGTATATCCATAATCGGTTAATTTTAATCCAATTCTCTCTAAGAAACGAATGTTCTCGCGTGTTAACTCCTCCACAGCTGAAGAGCTACTAATGCGGTTTCCCGTAGGTTGTTCTCTTTTAAATGTTAAACCCATGATTTTGTATTAAAGTGTCGATTTTAAATGTAATCTGACCGTAATAGGCTCTTCTCGGAAATCTATCAAGTTACCGTCTTGATCCAATCCGTTCAACACGATGTCTGAAATGAAAGTGGTGTTCAACGGTAGATATACCAGTTTTGTGGCTTTTCAACAATTTTAAATCCAGGCGGTACACTGGGGTAAAAAGTATGTATTATATGAGTATTTGCTCCATCTCTGTAAGCTCCTGTATAATGTTACAAGTTATGTCTATACTATTGACTTTTAATATTGTTACAGTTTGTTTACCGGAATGTGTTTTATTTGGTTCTAAAATTGCACCATCTTTGGGAAATCCTAATAAATCACCAATTGAGTTTGGCTTAGTGAAATCGATATAATATTTTGAAGTAAGCTCAGCTTTCATAGTATTATTATTACCTTTTAATGTTATATTTTCTTTTCCATTTTAGTTTGCAAAAATTCATTTATATGATCAATTTCATAAGAACCTGTGGGTAACATGCACTCTTGTAAGTCTGTAAACTTCCCACTGGCATCTTTTCCCTTATAATAATGCAATACGTTATTTTTACCTTCCGTAACATTGGGAATAGAGTTGTAAGTTGTAAAATCCAATAGTGCCGCCTCCCAAAATCTTCCTTTTTGCAAGCGTAACGCTGGAAAAAGGATACTTCGTAAAGTGGACGATTTTCCTGTTAATGATACCGTATAGGAAGACATCTCAATAGTGACTGATACTTTTAGCTAGGAATTCCAAACATAAATGGCCGCATATTGAAGTATTATCAGGTTGTTCTCTTTTATAGTTGTAATATATGTTTTTAGCAGATTTAAAGTAATGTTCAAGTTCTTAGGTGGTGGCAAATTTCCAAAACTATCAAAATAATATACATTGCTATTTAGTTTCTTATAACACACCCAATGGGTGCCGGGCCCTTCAGTATTATCCAAATTTACGATTCCAGTCTCATTTTTCCATATTTTCTTTGGTAAACTGTCTTTCATAAATACTCCGCGGAAAAATGGTATTTTTAAACAATAAATATATTTAAATAATTCAACATTAGTCAACGCTTTATGTGGTATAACCAATTGATTTCTTTTATTTAATATGCACGATACGGTCTTAGGTATAGACCAGCCCCGTTTTTTACCATTGACCATATTGTCGGTTTTTTGTTATTTTTCCTCGGAGAACGTCTTTTTAGTCTAATACCACCATGTTTCCTCATGGTTGATCCTTTTTTATTCTTACCCCTCCTTTTTCCACCTCCTACCGCTGTTTTAGCCTTCATACCTGCTGTTACCGCTAAAGCTGCTGCTTTTTTCCGCAATACTAGCGTCACTAGACTTTACTCGTTGCCAAGCTATATTCGCTAGCTTTTTATCAGCGATTGACCTATTTTTTGAATCGGTAAACGTGGAATATGCGATATCGTGTTCTTTACAAGCCTGATCTAACTTATTTATGCCTGGATCACCTCTTTCCAGTCGTTTTTTCAATTTAGTTCCTGGTCCGCAATACTGATAACCTCCGGTATATGAAATTCGTATGGTAAAGCGTCTATTGCTCTATTTACGATAGATCCTACTGGAATACGATTTAAAGCTTTACTTAACAGAGAAACCGCTGTGGACGTGATACCGCCTCCTTTCCGTATACTGTCTCGATATGGACTGATGTGCTGGAATGTCATTATTGTCCTTTTATAATCGAAATGTACAACTTATGTGTTAACTCTATGACGAGTTGGACATAAATGAGGTCGTTTATTGCGTTCTTATATTATATATCAATATCACCCCAATCTGATGATCTAAACTTTTGCGTATTAGGGTTAGTAAAGTATTTATAAAAATTTCCTGTTTAATCCAATTACCTCTCTCGGATTCGGGACACCCAACTATGACGTGTACGGGTTGCAATAAGATTGTTTATATCAAATAATGCATTTCCTAAAACTTTAACAAGAAAATTAACAGTGACGGCATTATCCACATGTTCAGGGTCTTTAAGGTCTGTTATACGTTTTATTATTACAAGTATACACTTTACTATCCATTTGTGATGTTGTGATAGCCTGTCCTACAGTTGCAGCATCATTTGGATCACTTCCTTGTTTTAATTACCTATTTTCTTATCATTTGCATTAAAAACAATCACCACTTGGTTTATCTAATATCAAAGATTGACTAACTACAACACAATCGAAATCTTCGGTACCAGGAAATACATTACGTATTTGTTTTTAAATCTACATATGTAAGGTTCGGTATGATTATATGGATTAGAATGTATAGTCTGTGCTAAAACTGGAACATCAAATAATTCTGTACCCATACCTACATTTGATAATTTCTTTCCTTTACCATCCCAAGCATTATTCTTTTCTTCAAGTAATGTAAACTTTTCATTTCCCTGCACAAATTCATCCCTTGCTTCGATACTACTTGATCTTGTTTTACAAAAGAGGTGTTTCTTGTTTTAAAGTTTCCATCATTTGACCTACTGTTGCACCATCTGATGGAGCCGAACCATCTTTTACATTTGCTAAACAATTACCAAAACAATCTATAACCCCTACATCACGTGTGATACAATGATCTTTAATATATTTTAGATTTACAGCATCGTTTTCAGTTTTCGGATAACCTATATCATTAATAACAAATTTATAAAAAGAAAATCCATCTTTTGTCTTTTCAGGTATTAAGGAATGTAAATAGCGTCTATTTACGCTGTCTTTTGCATCTTTAGGGTCATCTACGTTGGATATACGTTTATTGTTAGCACTATACGTTTTCCATTGAATTTTAACGTATTTTTTAATTCAGATGACAAATAACCTTTGTTTATTGCATCACCGTTTTGATTTGGTTACCAACGTTGATAATTCTATGATCTTCTGCGTCATATGTGTTATTTTGTAGTCTTAATGTTGGCGATATCTTTTCCTTTAATATTTTAAATTTATTGCATCGTTTTCATCTGTAGGATCTTTTATGTTTTTTAACCTTTTATTACTCATATCATAATCTCCATCAGGTGTTTGTGGTAAACCAGCACTTCTTTTTAAACTATTCGCATAATATAACCCATCCGAGGAGTAACGTCCGAACTTGTCGACACTCATGGTGCAACTGAATAGTACTCTAGGGAGTAACGCATTTTTATGAGATTACCCCACGGTTTCGGAGTTCATCCACTAAAGCACCCATTCGTTTTCCATCCAGTATGACCCGCTTCTTTAGCTTCATGTATTAGTTTCATTCTATCCACCAATTTATTGATATTATTGTAATAAATCACATTTGTGTTATATAGTTTCTTCATTAAACCTGTACCTGTAACAGATTTGTTTCTTTTTCTTGGTTCTGCAGCACTTATATCCAAAGTGGATGACACAAGCCTTCGTTTTACAGGTTTTCTTGGCATTATCGGCACTGGTTGTCTTCTCGTTGTTGGTATTAACTTGGATACAAATTCTCTATATTTTAAAGACCTAGATCTAAAAACTGGTTGGTCAGCTAAATATTTTCTCCTGTATGCATTAGTGTGTTCCAAAATCTGTTTATATGCTTCCATGTCTTCTTCTTTAACTAACAATTCTAAAGGCTTTTTTCAAATAATAATTCAAATAATCCTCTTGTGCCCTTATATCTTTGATTACCAACAATAATATTATCATGTTCATCAATGTTTACCGGGCTATTACCAACCATTAAACCTTCTTCTGTTAATCTTACTCCATAACTATGGTAGTTTTTACTAGGATTTATTCCAGCTAACATTTTTATCATGTATTTCCTTCCTAAAGGTCCTTTGTTATGAATGTTTTCACCCAACAAGCTTATGTTTGACGGACCTTCCCTTGCTTCTTCTTTTTCCTCTTCACTAGCAGTTGATACATCTTCATGTCCTCTTTTAGCTTTTACTTCATATAATTCTCTTATACCACTATAGTCTGGTGATTCTAGCTCTCTTTCGGTTCTCCGCCGGTAAAACCACTATATGTAGAGGATTCCAGGTCTTCATCACTAAAATCTTCTGATTTTACATTTTCTCTTTCAAAACTTTGTAATAGGTGCAATTGCATCTCCTTCCAAAACGGGTTTAGCAAATTTTTGTTTAATTGTTTCAAGGGTTCAGTAATAGGTTTAAAAGTAGATTCAAGAAATTTCTCCCTTTCGCTAATACCTAATTTTAATGCTCTGTTTTTATCCCGAATAGAATCACTAAGTGATTTTATTTCCTTTATTAACTTTTCTTGGTTAACCATGTTTGTAGCAAGACGTGTTGTACAACAATGAATGTTTTACATCGTGATCAGTGTATTAGTATAAATTTATCAAATCCTATCCTGTATCGACCATTGTTTAGCGGTTGTTCCTTTATAATTGTTAAAAACCCATACTTTCACCCCAAGCCTTTCCACACAACTCTTTAAAACGTTCAAATGACATATCCGCACTTACATGGTCATAATATATGTGTTTTAGGTTGGTTTCATCCTGTTTAAATACAATTAACATGTTTGCATTGTCTCTAATGAGCTGTTTCGGTATTTTGCTGTAAGTTTGACCAATATAAATGCTATCTATGTTGTTATGTCGACCCATGGCGAAGTAATTCTTTATTGTATTTTGATTTTCACAAGATACATCGTCAAATATGAATACTGAGAATGGTTTAGCCTCTTGCGGTTGCATGACACTCTCGCTTGCATTAAATTTAAAATATTTAACTTCAGACACATTATTGAGTATTTGTTCCAATAAACTGATATTTTGGTTGTTGTAGTGACTTTGAAAATACATATAAATTATTAAAACGTAATCCTTTAGGGTTTGTAATCAAATTGAATACTACATTTGTTTTTCCACAATTGGAAGGACCGGTAACCAGACAACGCACCGTGTTTGGCAACAAAACACCGTGTTTCCCAGTGTTAAATTGAGAACCATCCACTGTGAGTTCATCTATATTATTAATAGTAAAATTGTCTTTTTGCGGTATTATCTCCATCCTTTGTAATGGTTCAACCCAAAATGATTCTCTATCGTTATATTAGATCCTTTTTAGGTATCCAAGAATCTTCCGTCTTATTAAATCCTAACCATCGTACTTTAACCTTATCTTTTTTCCGTTGCAACACCTTTTCAACTAGATATACATCACCTACTGTTGATTTTAACATTTCATGTCCATAAAACCCTCCTTCCAGCAATTGTCCTTTATTATCTTTTAAAATGTAAGTTTCTGGTATTGTAGGTTGCACCTTAAATACAGTAAATACCTCATTTGTCCAGTTTGGAAGATATCTTTTACTGAATACACCTTTGTATTTGCTTATTCGCACTTTATCACCAACATTAAACCTTTTAGGCTTTAGTTTTTCAACTTTTGGTTAGTATTCATTTTATACGTTTTAAATACAAGTTTTTCATTTTTATTAGTCACCTCGCTTGGTTTCATACCGATAGTTCTATGAAACTTGTTATTGTAATCGCTTATAAGTTTTGGTAACATATCAATCCATACGTGTGATCCTCTGTTGGAAAACATCTTATACATCGCACCTTTTAAAGTTCTGTTAAATCTTTCAATTATTGATGCTTTTTACCTCTGAATTGGTTGAGTAATGGTTAATGTTGTGTTTTTTCATTAAATTTGCAAATTCCTTATTAAAATATTCTTTTCCATCATCAGTTTGTAAATGTTTTATAGTATGTTTGTCTCTTTGTATAGCTGTTTCCATTGCTTTTGTAACACTTTTGCCACTTTTATCTTTAGTGGTAAAGCATCTGCCATTTTTGAAAAACAATTAATAATAGTCAATATGTATTTAAATCCTCTATTTTGTTTACTATAAGGAATCATTTCGATTAAATCCGCTTGATATAAATCATTTATTCCTTTATCACTGTATTTCTTCGTGAAACTTTCTTCTTGCAGGTTTATGAAGCTCGTTGACAATTTCTTGCTTCAAGTCCTCATATTGCAGGTTTGAATGTTTCTTGTATCACATGTATGGTCACAATGAATGCTGTCTTTAATGTTCACATCATTTATATATAGGTCAAGGTCATTCAAACTTGTGTAAAAAAATGGGGAACACGGCATTGGACTTGCCGTGTTCCCCATTTTTTACGGAAGGAGAAAGGAATAAGGTCGAAGTTGCAGAAGGACGAAGAATAGGTTACTAGTCGATAGGGTTTAGAGAGTAGTGACCAAAAGGAAGAGTGTGAATTTTGTCAGGCATAATGTGTCTTTTATCATCTCGAGCTGATAGTGCTCTTTTAACTTCAGTGACACTGTAGACCTCATGTTTAAAGCTTCTGATAGTGTTTAAACGTTGCAGACATTGTAGAATCTTCAAACAAGCAGGTCTTGTAATGGTCAAATGTCACATGTTTCTTCAAGTACGATGTTTTGACTCCTTAGCTTTCTTCACTGTCGGTATGTCATTTTCCTTATACATCTTGAAGGAATATAATTTAGGCATCAGCGCAACTATTTCTCCAAAGGCATTCCATTTGCTTCATCTTTAAATTTTCCAATTACTTTTTTATTCTTTTCATTGTAATTCGGATGGTTCTTTGGATAGTCAGAAAAGTCGAAATCTTCTTTGTATGGAAAAGTCCTTAGGTCTTCATACATGTCCAAAGTCTTTATCCAGTAGATAAATGCGTCAGTATCCATGTATGCGACTCCAATGTTGTCCCTTCCGTAGTGTTTAACCATTTTGTTATAATGGAAATCATACATCAGGGTTTTACTTATATCCAAAATCGACATACCGATGTATAACGGACGATCCATAACTATTGTTGTTTTATTCATACTGACAGCAACTAGATTTTCGTTTATAATCATGGATGTTCCGAAATTTGGTTTTTGCACTAATTTTTCCAATTTCCTAGGATCACTCACTAATTTTACATTTTTGTGTTTTCTCTTGTTCTCCAAGGTCTTCCCAAAGATGGCGTTGTTCATTAATTTGTAGAAGTCCTTTTCAAATGCTGTTGTCGCTGCAGCTCTTCTTGTAGTGTTGGAATCGATATATGGTTTCAACCAACAAGACTGGGTGAATTCAATTGCTCTGTGAATTTTCACTATACGTAGACCCAATTCAAGTGCTTGTTGAACTACCCAGTAGTGTGCCACATATCGACTCTTATTCTCCAAGGTCATCATCAGCTTGGGCCATCTTCCTGTCGGTGAAACTTCAGTCTTGGCTAGGAGAGGCAGGTCGTAATGATGGTCGTGAAGGTGTTCCGGATATTCAAAATCACAGTCCAAAATATAGCCTGTTTGACCATCTTTTGGAATCCGTGTTATATCACCAATGATGGCCGGGTCAATCCACTTGAAGTCTGCGTAGGGAAGTGGATTTGACATCGCCCAACCATAGAGGTTGTTCGCATCAAAATATCCAAGGTAGAGTGATGGTTGTTGCTCGTCGAAGTTGGGGATATACTTGTTGTTGGCCTTAACATGTCTGGTCACAGCTTGAGTCAAACCACCTCGTACACCTGATTCGATCATGAGGACCATGTCGATGTCCGTGAGAAGCTCCAATCGACAGTTAGTTGACTTAAGCATAGCTTGCCATGCTAATCCTGGAGATGTATACGAGTGTAGAGGGTCCAGTCCATAGGCGGAGAAGCAGGTGTTTCGAAATTCTTCCATCACATCGCACAGCAGAGTTACATCCAATTTTATGTAAAAGTCGGAATATTCCCCTAAGGTTTGAATGTTTAGTTGGTTCCAAACATTACAAGCATGATTGTAGTCTTCAACGGTGATTGCACTTTCATTTAACTTGCTATTGAAGGCTTCAATTCGGTGTCAAACTGGTTTCTTCAAATTTTTCTGCAGAAGTTATGTAATCATAGGGGAACACTCCTTTACGCATTACTAAGTCCAATTTATCTTCAGGTACAATTTTGCTGGTTTCTTTTAGATCTTCTCTTCTTAGGTTCTCAGACAATTTGCTCAAACTAGATGACATAAATCTATAAGAGTCTACGAAGCGAAGTTTAATTTTACCTACTGTTTTTGAGAAACTGATGTACTTCTCCAATGTTTCAGCTAATACTTCGATTTTCCATCATCTCGTCCTAACTCTGGGATAATGAAGTGGGAGTCATAGCCGCTAAGATTGTGTAACACGACAGGGATAAAGTTTGGCAGTTTGTAATTTATATTGCATGAATTACAAGCAGGTCCTCTGTATAACCCTGTGAGGTGATCATGATCTCTTACTTTTTGATTTTCTTCACTGAAGCTCTTCTTGCATAGATAACATCTTGTTGCTGAAATGTATTCTTCTTGTTGATTTTTGTTCAAAGGTTCCATGGGTAAAACATTACCATATAAGCGTTCCGCCTTTCCAGCAATGTCATACAACTGGGTCTACAAAATACTTAGCAGCTTCTTCCCCACGGTAGAGTATCGGAGTGGATGTTAAGCCATAGTCTTGCAATTGTTCTTCAGGCAAAGTAGATTTCACCAATAAGCAAAAACTGTTAGGTTGATGCAATTGATATTTGGTTCTTCTAGTTACTTCACCCATCCGGAAGTTCCTGCGGCACTAACGTGGATTCAAAGTCAGCGTAGATAACTAGTGGAATCCGGTATTGGTGAACTGTTTTATTGAACTGGACAAATGCTTTAGATGGTGTGGCAGACTAATCTTCACTTCATAGTTGTCATTACAAAGCCGCTGGTGTTCCGACAACCACTCCGATCCTCCACGTCTCAAGTCTTTATTTGTAAAACAAAAGCATCTCTTACACACTGTTACTCTATTTTCTTTTTAGTCACTTGTCGTCCAACCAAAGTTTCAAAGTTCTTGATGTAAACATAATGTGATATTTCACCTTTGGTCAATAGCAGCAAATCTGTATGATTTTGACATTCAGTCTTTGTAACTCGTAACGGGTATACGTTATTTGATTCGTCTAAACCAAACACATTAACTGAAACTCCTGGGTTTTTTTCTTTCAAATTTAGCAACATCATTAAGACTAACAGGATACGACATACCTTGGAAGTTATAGCGGTGTTGAACAGCTTCGTATGCTATGCTAGGTCTAATGGCATTATGTCCCACATATTTTGCTAACATTGCATACCGGAAACATTCATTATCCTCATTTTTCACATTGATACATGATCTTGTATCTCGGATCACCTTTGGTAGAGGGATAAAGCTGCTTCCTCTCATACCATATCCATGCTTGTGAACCCTCACATCCATACCTTCAATTGATGATAGCGTCCAGCCGGATCCTCTTCCTTTCATGTTCTTGAAGTTTCACTAGCAGTTCAACCAAACATTCTTCTAAAATTTCGTTGATATCAGATGTGGTTGTAAGGGTTCGGTTTTTTAGCAATGAATGCTCTCGGTGAATTTTCACCATCGGTATTAGTAAACATAGCCTCCAACACCAATCCAAATTTAATAAAGTTCAATCTTGCCAATTCTTCCGTCAATGTTTTTACAACTAGCTTTTTAGCTTGACTTATAAAATTTTCCAATTCTAATTGCACGTTATTAATTTTGAAATGAATTACAACTGGTCCTGGCAAGGCTGTAGTGCGCAGTTGTCTTATATCTTCCATATCCTCTTCTTGGGTACACAGTTGTCTTACATCTTCCACTTCTTCTTCCGTATCTTCTTCTTCCATTTCTCTTCTTGAATAAATCCTCCAGCTGTAGATGGTCCAGCTCCGGCAAATTGAATAACACTTGGTCTTCTTCTTTGCATTAACTGTAAATAGCTAGCCCAGTCCTGCTTCTGAGGTTTTTCCAAAAACCGATCAATCGCATCCAAGTCTTCTTCACTTACTACAATCTCTTCTTTTCTGTCCTCTTCATGATGCAATTCTCGGTGTAACTGTAGATAGCTATCCAATTCGTCCATCTGATTATGGTGGTTTTCCAAAAACCGATCAATCGCATCCAAGTCTTCTTCACTTACTACAATCTCTTCTTTTCTGTCCTCTTCATGATGCAATTCTCGGTGTAAAACAAAGATATCTTCGTCTTGAAAAACTCAACCACAAATATCGCAAAGGGCCATTTTTACAGTTTGGCTTGGAGTGTGCACTCGGTGAATGTCCACGCAATAATGAGCGGCACACTTGGCCGCGCCCTTTTATAACGGCAATGGAGGGGTGGGGGAAAAGTGGACTATAGGTCAAGGTCACCGTTGGAAAACATTGGATTAAGATAGATTTAAACAAACACTTTAAATAAATATATCAACAAGCGTTAAGTTAGATAAATAAGGTTTATATTCCATAAATTGTTAAAAGATCAGGTTTTAAACACAATTTATTTAATAAATGGTTTCTGGAATACTGACTGCACTGTAATATTCATAAAACATGTAGTATTATGAATAGTGTCATGAAATAATCATGTTTTTCTTTTTTTTACAACCTGTGATGGTTTTAATAAGAAATGCAATCTGTACTGCAACCATTGCGGGTTTTATTCATACCCACACGATTACTTCTTGTCTCAGTCCAAGGTCACCCTCTACTTCAACTTCTAGGTCAGCGGACTTAAACTCTAGCGAACCATCGAATTGCTATACCAATATACCAACAGTAAAGTTTTCTAAGTGTTGGCTCAAACATGTAGGTACTTCATTTACATCTACGGAAATATTCTAAGTCCAGAGGGGCGGGGGCGGATGCGGGGGGGGGTCCGCCCCTCAGGGTGGTTCAAGGTCACCAACTACACTTCTACTCTAAGTCTGAGTGTCTCAGAAAAAGTAAAATTTTCTAAGTGTTGGCTCAAACCTGTAGGTACTTCATTTACATCTACGAAAATATTCTAAGTCCAGAGGGGCGGGGGCGGGGCTCACCCCCTTGGGGGGGGGTTCGCCCCTCAAAAAATGGAGACGGGGGGGGGGGGGGTTCGCCCCTCAAAAAATGGAGACGGGGGGGGGGGGTTCGCCCCTCAGGGGTGGTTCACCGACTACACTTCTACTCTAAGTCTGTCTACTCTGAGTGTCTCAGATAAAAGTAAAATTTTCTAAGTGTTGGCTCAAACCTGTAGGTACTTCATTTACATCTACGAAAATATTCTAAGTCCAGAGGGGCGGGGGCGGGGCTCGCCCCCTTGGGGGGGGGGGGGGGTTCGCCCCTCAGGGGTGGTTCACCGACTACACTTCTACTCTAAGTCTGTCTACTCTGAGTGTCTCAGATAAAAGTAAAATTTGCTAAGTGTTGGCTCAAACCTGGAGGTACTTCATTTACATCCACGAAAATATTCTAAGTCCAGAGGGGCGGGGGCGGGCTCGCCCCTTGGGGGGGGGGGGGTTCGCTCCTCAGGGGTGGTTCACCCGACTACACTTCTACTCTAAGTCTGAGTCTCCCCCTAAAAATGGAGACGAGGCTTTACTATATTTAGGTCAAGGTCACTAAAAAACTTTAAAAAAATAAAGCCCCACCTGGGGCATTTAGGTTGCCATCGCTGAAGCCTCCAAAGAGACCCAACTATGACAACAGCAAACATCCAATGTTGTCTGACCTTCACCACGCAAGAGTTTTAAGCATTTACTGCATTGCTAACAAATAACTTTTTCAATAGCTAACAAAAGTCATTTACATAATTTTGAGAGAGGTTGAGGACAGCCCTAGTGGCTTACGTCCTCGGTCCGAGTGCAGAGGCCGCCGCAATTTTGCCTGCCAGCGTACAAACGGACCGGTTCCCAACCCAGCCGCAATTTTGCATGCCTGAGAGGACCCATGCTAACGTTGGTATAAAATGATTTTACACGGGGCCTACTCCCGTTCCCTATTTTTTAATATTTAAGTTTAGCAATGCAATAAATTTTTATAACTCGTTACTAGGTCAAGGCCACACGAACATTAAAAAATTTCGGCCCCCGTACATCCATGGCGAACCACGAATGTTCGGGGGCCTTGGGGACAAAAACACAAATATCTAACAAAAATTCATTTACATAATTTTTGAGTTTCCAGAAGGGAAACAGAGGTTGAGGACAGCCCCTAATGGCTTACGTCCTCGGTCCGAGTGCAGAGGCCGCCGCAATTTTGCCTGCCAGCGTACAAACGGACCGGTTCCCAACCCAGCCGCAATTTTGCATGCCTGAGAGGACCCATGCTAACGTTGGTATAAAATGATTTTACACGGAGGCCTACTCCGTTCCCTAAATTTAAAATTTAATTTGAGCTGTGAAAAAAGCTCAAGGGGGAGTGCTAAAACAAGCGTGTACATATTAAATAAATATAACACACAGAATAAATAAACACATATAAAGAAGTATTACAGAATAAGTTTGGGGACAAAAACTCAAATAGCTAACAAAGTTTCATTACATAATTTTGAGAGAGGTTGAGGACAACCCTAGTGGCTTACGTCCTCGGTCCGAGTGCAGAGGCCACCGCAATTTTGCCTGCCAGCGTACAAACGGACCGGCTCCCAACCCAGCCGCAATTTTGCATGCCTGAGAGGACCCATGCTAACGTTGAAATAAAATATTTTTACACGGGGGCCTACTCCCGTTCCCTGACTTTAAAATTTAATTTTGAGCTGTGAAAATGCTCAAGGGTAAATACTTATTCTGTAATAACTTTCTATAATATAACACACTTACGGAATAAGTTGAGCTCAACATGGTAAATGCTGGAACAAACACATTAAACACATAGGGTACAATTAAAAACACTCAAATATAAAACAATTCCCAACACCAAAACCCATATCTTAGAACTAATACAAGTCTTAAAACTAATACAAGTCTTAAAGTTAAAGTCTTAAAACTAATACAAGTCTTAAAGTTACATTAGACTTCGCTAAACAGTGAAGGCGCCTTTCAGTGTTTAGTGATGCCCATGGCGGTCCGTCCCGATCGTTCACGTTCAACGCTCGGGAGCGGACTGCGAGGCGGCTGTGGCCGGGCCGCCTTATATCCCCACCGGTCGCCCCACGTCACTACGTCATGGGGCGGAGGCGGCCGGCATGGGGCGGGGGCGGGGCTCGCCCTCGGGGGGGGGGGGGTTCGCCCCTCGGGGGGGGGGGTTCCGCCCCCCAAAAAATGGAGACGGGGGGGGGGGGTTTGCCCTCGGGGGGGGGGGGTTCCGCCCCCCAAAAAATGGAGACGGGGGGGGGGGGGTTCGCCCTCGGGGGGGGGGGTCCGCCCCCCAAAAAATGGAGACGGGGGGGGGGGTCCACCCCTCAGGGGTGGTTCAAGGTCACCCACTACACTTCTACTCTAAGTGTTGGCAGTACCCCCACCATAGTCGAGTCCCTACGCTACGCTACGGTGCTCAGCCAGTGTGTCTCAGGCTTGCATGCGGTAAGCATCGCTGTTCTCCAACTCTATACATGTAAGTATTTTTACAAGTTTTGAATCTAGGTCAATACACTTTAACTCTGGGACGATATCGACTTCTAGTATTTCTGTGTTTTGACTCAAGGTCATCACACTTAAACTCTGGCAAATACACATTAAACAGTTGTACTAAGAGTAAATTTTTCTAAGTGTTGACTCAAATCTGAAGATTCTTTGCATACATCTTTAAAGACAATCCTAAGTCCCAAGTTTACAGTCAACCTCAAGGTCATTACACTTTAACTCTGGGACGATATCGAATTGTCTTACAAAGAAAACTTTAACTATTATGCTCAAGGTCGTCACACTTTAACTCTGAGACAACATCGAATGTCATGGGGTGCGCATCTGTATCATGCACTCCACTGTGCGGTTTTCAATTATTAAAGTTTTCATTTTAACCAGTTCAAGGTCAACACACTTAAACTATGGAAACAACATCAAGTTGTTATAGGCTACAAAGAGTAATTTTTCTAAGTGTTGGTTCAAACCTGGAGGTACTTTGGATAAATCTTTGAAACAGTCTCAGAGTCATCACACTTTAACTCCAACTAATAAACATGTACAATTAAGGTAGCACCAAAACGGTGCTCCCTTGCTTGAGATTTAAAAGTTTCCCAAGGTCAGTTCCCCCCACCACTTCCAATATACCTAGAGTGTGCGGGGCCTGACAGTCAGTCGCTCGGTGTCTGTCGTAGGGTGCACATCGCGGTTGCTACTCCAATTCCTGACAATTTCGGGTATTTCAAGGTCACCACACTTAAACTCTGGCAAATACACATTAAACAGTTTTACTAAGAGTAAATTTTTCTAAGTGTTGACTCAAATCTGAAGATTCTTTAGATACATCTTTAAAACAATCCTAAGTCCCAAATTTACAGTCAACCTCAAGGTCATCACACTTTAACATGTAAATTTAAGGTAGCACCGAAACAGTGCTACCTGACTTGGCATTTTTAAGTTTCCCAAGATCATCGCAATTCCCCCCACCACTTCCCATATACCTAGAGTGCGCGGAGCCGGACAGTCAGTCGCTCGGTGTCTGTCTTAGGGTGCGCATCGCGTTGCAGTAATGGTCGAATGGGGGCTTCTGGGTCATTTCAAGGTCACCCGAGCGGTGTCACATGACGGTTTAGGCAGAGTCACGTTGCAAACTTCAAGTTTCCTCAGCACTTTTGCTGTTTCTCATCGCAAATTCGCTCCAAGTCGTCAAGGTCATGGTAACTGTGACTGAAACTCGGAGCGTAGTGCGAGAAACAGCAAAAGTGCCAAAAAATTTTAGGTTTCAGCGTGACCTTGACCTTTGTGACATCGATGACGTCATCTTGGTGACGTAAGGGGTGATGACGTCATCAGCACGTCATTTCTGTGACGTCATGGGTGTGACGTCATGGAAGTGACGTCATTGGTGATGACGTCATCGATGACGTCATACCTCAGGTGACCTTGAACTGAGCCAAAAGCCCCCATTCCCCACTACTAATTTGTTTCAATTGCATTAGGCCCTATGAAACTGTTTATAAAGCCTGCAGCTAGCGATTTTTAGTTTCAAAGTAGAAAACATAATATAGGCCTACTTACGTTAATTAAGTAAATAATCACAGTAATATTTGAATAGCTTCAAAATAAAATGTTCATCTAATTTATGTTTTTTTTTTCAATTAAAATATAACTTTTTAAATTAATTGTTTTAAATGTGAGTTTCATTTTTTCTCAGACTAGGCCTACTAATTATTGGCCTAATATCTAAAAAGGAACACAATAACCTATACTCTCTCCGGCTGTATTCGTAAGGCGGGGGGAGGGGGGATGAGGGGAGGTTATGTATGAGTTTGAGTGGTACGCCAAAAATTGAAAAGCCTCAGGTGGTACGCGGGCACCAAAAGGTTGGGAAACACTGTTTTAGTTAAAACTGTATAATTAAGTAATTAAACTTAACGGAAAGGAGGTAACGTAACCTAAATTGGCGCAAGTGATATATAAAGTCGAAAATCAAGGCAAGAAAATATTACCTTCTGTTTTTGCAATAATTTAATTCTTGCTTTATTTCAACCACCGAAAATAAATAAATGCGTATCTTTGTGCTAAATACAAAGTTTACCAGAAAAGTTAATCACTGTAACTGGTGTTTGCACTGAACTCAATGCCCTGAAAGAGAAAGCCTGTTAGTAAATAGAATGATTTTAGGTTAAAAAAATGCGTGTTCTCGAGTTCAAACCAGCAACTCTAATAATATTTATTCAGAGAACTTTTTGGCCTACATTTATCTAAATTTTGATCATAAATTTCAGCACAAGAAAAGTACACGTTTATAAGTAAATCTAAGAAATGATCACAACTTTGACAACTTATCTGAAATTTGTTTAGAGTGCTCTATCACAGTATGTTTTTTCGGAGAAGTTTAATCGCCCATTATCGAGGTTTAGTCAGAACTGATAACCAGTAGTTATGACGTCAGTATACTACCCTATCTGCGAGTTACAAACAGGTGTGACAAGACAAGTAATGTGTCTCATGTCTGACGTCAAGTACTGCTCTTGACAATGCTTTTTCTAAATAATCTCAAGAGTAAGAATAAGAATAATAATTCTTATTCTTACTCTAACACCAGATACAACCCATACCTGCAGGGGCGAACCCAGGAGAGGGATAAAGGGGATATACCCCCCCCCCCCCCCCCCCGAAATGTTGGAGAGTAAAAACATATGTTAAAAAAATAAAAGTAATCTATGACAAATGGTTAAAATATTATTTTCATACTCCAGACTTATATAAATAATAATAAGGGTTTTAATTGCACAATGCAAAAAGATAAATCAGTAATATTGCATCCAAAACAGGTAATTTTAGTTTTGGAAATGAAATACATTATTTATTGCGCGTTGGCATTACTGACGAGTTCATACAATGCGTCCTTGCGTCGGCACTGTCGAGCTCTTGCGATTGGCACTAAGCGCGCTCTAATTCACTTGCAGTGCTTCCACCCCTAACTTATTAGTTATTCTGTGGTTTTGCCGTTTAGTTAGTCTAAACGAGTGTGTATCTTAGAGATAAAGTAAACTCATATATTTGACGAATTTTAAGTAGTGTACTTATTTGGTTATTTTGTTCTTATAGACTGTAGAATATCATTTACTGTAGCATACTCCATTGAAATTTAACAACTTGATTATTATTTTTTTTTTATTTTTTTTATTTTATTTTTTTTTTTTTTTGAGAAGACACAATATCTTTTGCTTTCATATATGCACTGTTAAAATAATACGAGTATAATACTTTTATGTTACAATTGTATTATACTGTTATTAGTTATTACCTATTATAATTATATATTACCTTTACAATATAAATAACTCTGATACTGTGTTCTGTGTCTTATAGATAAATCACGTATTTACCTCTTGATGAGTAATGTATTTTGGGGTTTTTAATAAACTTTAGACTATAAATTTTTACTGTACTTCGCATGAATGTTATTTTTTCCCATCGTTATATAAAATCAATAATTTTTTTCCCAAGTTTAAATAATAGTCTGATCTCTTTATTTAATATTTGGAACCCATTATTTTCACTCCGAATTCTGACGGAGAAGAGGTCTGCAAAAAGTTTCATTTTAACTTCTGAAATTCACTCAAACTATCCATTTAGCTTCAAAAATTCCAAAATTATTCGGGGAGGCCCCCCAGACCCGCCGTATTCTTGGGGGGGATATTCCATACCCCAAACCCCTTAGTGTGACCCCTCTGCAAAACAATACCCCCCCCCCCCCGAAATTGAATCCTGGGTTCGCCCCTGCATACCTGTATAAGGAATATATGCTTATGCTTGTTAAAAGCTGAAGACGAACTTGAGCTCGTTATTCTTTTTGAAATGTTTTATAAACATTTCTCTGCAGTGCTGATAATGATTCAAAACGTTTTAGCGAATCGTAGATGTTCACTTTATTAACCATGTGAAAAATAACCATTTTTGGTTAGTTAACAGTTTGAATACTAAATTGATCATTGTGCAGCCCTCATTCAAATGCTTTGTACTGCAAAACACTTTGGGTTACTTATTTTAAACTAAATTATAGTAAAGATGTGATACAGTAGTAAAATTAGTTTGAACCATTAAATTCAAGTAAAGCCCTGTTTTAATAGTTTTGTATTAATAATTGTTGTAAGTTTAGCATCATAACCACAGAATTTTAATAAAGAAAAGCTATATGTGCATTGTGTGTGTTTGTGTTTTTAAACTCTTTGACAACGTTCTTTTCTGACGAAGAAATGACTTTATCGAAAGTGATCATGGTGCAATTTAGCACCGCAACCGGGTCGTAGTCTTCGCACACAACCCAATTAAGAACTGGAACGATCAAGGTAATTTAATACCATTGTTTAGTTAAAAAGAAATATTGAGATAGATGTGATATTACAATTATATTGTCCTGTAATAAATTGATTCTTATACGCTTTTCGTATTAGGCTACGTACTGATGTGCGTTTGGCATTTCCCACCATACTACCAATGATAGCGATCTATGGTTGTAGATAGAGATTCTGATTTCTACGTTCGTGAAAATGCCCTAACCATTTTTTTGAAGACCCGTCCTCTCACCCTGGAATGAAAAATGTTTTTAGATGTTACCTTAGTATGAAATGATGCTACTGGTTCACTTTGAATATTTGTACTTTGTTTCCGGTAGTAAAAAATGAAGTCAGCAACTTCCGTGGATACAAGCCCCCAGCATTACGGTAGTGACTTAACACGCGAGAGCGATAAATATCAAAGTAAATATTATTCTATGGATCTATAGATGTTTACTTTGACTATTTACCTAGGACAAATTTTCCAAAAAAAAGTTATGGATGCAGGATGCATTTGTTGCCATTTCACACTTTGGCCATTAAAATCAGTAAAAAACTAATTTTTAAATAATACTATTGGTATATTTGACTTTTTTTATTTGTAATATTTGGAACATTTATAATAACATTATTTTTATTCGTCATTTCATTATTTTTACTTTTGTCAAAAGCATGAAGTGGAATAACAAGTTTACAACAACAATGGTACAGTTCAGTTCTTCAGTGTTTTATTAGCTGTGATGCTTTTCGAAGCAACCGACGGCACAAAGAGCTGGCTCGTTTGGACATTGTTTACAGAAGTATACTGATCGCTTATTCCTGTTTCCTTCTTTGTAACACACAACACATCTTCTGGGCATTACCCCGGCTTTGGCCATCCTTCTTCACAATTTTCGACATTACATGGCGAGCCACTCGGTTTTGGGGAGTCCGAAGCGGTGGAGTCAGAGGCCTGTTCGCTACATCCAGAAGAGATGCTATTATGTCATGGCGAAAATCATAAAGGGTCATGTTCTGTGTTGGATTGGCGATTTGATGCAACTTATGTGCATTGACACACAGACAGCATTAACAAATGCACAAATACTTTTTTGTACCAGCTGATGCTGTTATGCTCAATTGATAAGAGGACATCAGTTGGTCCTGTCGATCTACCCCTTCATCTCAGCATTATATTTTATAATGGGGAGGGGTTTCACACTAAGAGTGCCTCTTGTGTTCCAAGAAGTTGCCAGGTATTCTCATATTCCGTAGAAATATACATGACACTGCGCTTGTCACGCCATTTCCCCACTACAACACCGTCGGCATATCCTGGCTACAGTGTCTCCTTTACCCAACTTTGCATTTTTCACATCTTCAGGGTTGTACTTCCTATCGGCACGTAAGGTTCCGGTACTATAAGTTCCTCTTCGCAAAAGTTCACTGGAAAGTGTATAGCTATTATAATAGTTATCCAGATATATTGAATGTCCCTTATACAATAATCCAGACATCAGGTGATACACTACCTTCTGAGCGTGTCCCTTTCCACCAAGCTCTCCTCCTTTACCATCGTAAATGGTGCAGCTTACAGTCATGCCACCAGGCTCACAAACGGTGTATACCCTCATCCCGTACTTATTTTTGCTACCGTTGATGCACTGCTCGAATAGCAGTCGACCCCTCCACAGGATCAATCCCTCGTCTAAAGATAGTTCCTTCCCTGGGTAATATATCCTCCTCATTGTGTTATTGAAATTGTCTAATAGAAACCTTACCTTGGCTAACATGTCATCACTTTGAATAGCAATGTCTACAAAGTAGATGCATCTAAATAACAAAAGAAATCTATCACGAGACATGTGTTTTCTAAAATACTTTAGATCATACATTTCATTTGTCCGCCAGTAGTCTCTAATCCTACTGACCCTCACATTTCCCATGTGCATGATTAGGCCTATAAACCTTTTCCATTCCTCAACAGTCACATCCCGCCAATTCCCAATTTTGGAATAAGGCTGGCGCTGAGGACCAAAGTAAAGATGTTGCGCATATTTATTTGAGTAATCCACAATTCTTTCTAATGCAATATCATCAAAGAATAGCATAAACCAATCGACAGGCTTGCCCTCACCCGGTGGATTTATTTTGATTCCTGGCTCACCCGTAAAAGGAATTTCTCTCATGCCAGCAGACGTAGGACACCATACGGGGTTGCACTCCGTTAGTTCATCATCATTTGCTACTTCTTCGTCACTATTATTGTCACTATTACCGTCACTCACGTCAGTCACATTATCACTCTCCCCATCACTTAAGTCATAATCTTTATCGTCAGGGTCCAACATTCTTGAAATCTGGTACTGCTAAAACAAACTTGTAAAACAAAATAATATCTAAACCAACTAAAACACAACAAAAACACATAAAAAAATGTTGGGTTATGGTTCCGCACGTGAACAGACTCGCAACTGAGTCATGGTTCCAAAATCAGCCACAGTGTTCAGTGGCTGGATACAAATTCGCCAGTGGTTGGAGGGTCGACGAAAAGATACAAATTCGCCAGGTCCCGATTACGCAGAAAAACGGGGCCGTCAAAACATTCAAATTCGCCAGTTCCAGGAATCCCCCGCAGCCCCTCGGCCGGCGCGCGGCATGCGGCGTGCGGCGCGCCCTTCACCCCTAAAGCACTATATATATAAGTGATGAGCTTTTCGTTGCCAGTTTAATCGTAATAGATTTAATTGTGATAGATTTATTTGTTCTTATTGTACTCAGAATGTCAGATTTTTGTTCGATCTTTGTTTACATTTATTAGAATAGTCGCGTTTATCGTAATAAATATATTTCATAGAACTCAATTAGTACAGTAAAATAAGGAAAAAACAACCTTTAGATCGGCAACTGATGTGAATCTGTTAAATTTTCAAGAGACCTTCTTTGAAGCTTTAGAAAAGAGATTTGATGAGTCCCCAAAAAATAATTTTGATTCACACCGATAAAATCACTTTTCAAAGTGGCGGATCTTTGATAATGGGATACAGTTTGAAAAAACTTCCCTTTTCATTTTACGTGCATCTTTCAAATTTAAGCTATGGTACCAACGCCAACAACAGCCAGCTCGGGCAATGAAGGGGATGAGCCCGACCGGCCACATTCCTGGGTTCCCCGAGGGGCTGAGCATTAGTTCCTAGAACTGGCGAATTTGAATGTTTTGACGGCCCCGATTTTCTACCTGTTTGGGACCTGGCGAATTTGTATCTTTTCGTCGACCCTCAAACCACTGGCGAATTTGTATCTGGCCGTTCAGGTAGCGCCACTGTTCGGTGGAGCCCACGTGGACAGGAAATGGCGTGTTATTATTTCTGTTTAGTGCTGTGCCGAGTTTCAGAACCCAGCTCTAATCCTAACCTCAAAACGATGAAATTTGCAAAGCAGAAGCACATGGCTACAGATGTAACCACCAGGATTACGATTGAAACCCAGATGGCTACAGTTGTAGCCACGTAGCCGTAAAAATGATAACATATTTCTAAGAAGGTTTTTATTTTTATTTTTTATTTTTTTTTTTTTCAAAAATTGGAGATGAAAATTATTAAACGAACTACTAAGGATAAAAATGTTTGTAAATAATTGTATTTAATATTTTTCTTTTGCCAACTTTTTCAGAGATTAATTCTTTGTGCTATTAATTAATAACCAGTACCAGGTTAACCGAGCCTTGATCATTGGATTTAATTCACTTTTGTTATAGTGTCATGGTAAAAAAGCAATTAAATTTCCATTAACAACCAACTACAGTATACCTCCTCACAGTCAACAGCTGTTTCAATAAGTCTGCTTAACATTAATGTTTCGTTCTTTGTTTACATTTCGTTATTTCGTTACCAAAATAGCAACCCATAAGACTAATGTTAAAAATTACGATTTTAAAACTAAATTTTAGACCAAATTTGATTTTTCCTGGGGTTGAGGCTGTTTCCAAACTTATTTTTGGGCCAAAGCACTCTTAAATGCAAATTTTAAGCAAAATCTAAGCGCTAGATTTCGAGATCGTGTAACACACATCCCTTCAGACATTGCTCGTATTAGCCTATAGTATAGGATAACAAATAAATTAGATGGTCTTTGTCGATAGCAAAGTCACATATCTCGGTCGAGTCATTAGACTCATGACATTTAGTCTTCAGTCGTATTCATCTGAATGAGGACGCACCAGATGCGTGGGTGTCTTAAAATCAAATATCTATCCCACCAAACCTGAGCGACAGTGAGAGTTTTCAAGAGTTGCGATGACGTCATTGATGACGTCACGGCACGGAGTTGCGCGGGCAAAACCGCAACACAACATGATCAATGAACATCCGGCGCACGCTCCTGCTGCTAACGAACAGTCTTCTCACAGCACAGCAGAACTAAAGTAAACGGTCATGCATACACGTGCAAGCCGACTGACAACGTCAGTCTCAGGGGGGAAATGCAAGCGATTCCGTATGAAACTCTTCATTTAGCCTCGTTCATAGTTTGTTCAGTTACTTTTGTTTACAGTGAACATAAAGCTTCGGTGAAACCGCGACTGTCAAATCTTATGGCAGTGAAAATTTTATTTAAAGGATGGTTTAACCTTTTAATTTTTAATTAAAGGTTACCAAACTAACTTAAGTTACCAGCTCTTTCAGTTCCTAAAAGATTCAATAAACTTGATCGTTCTGTAAAAAAAACTTCATTGAGATTCCATAGAATAATTTCAAAGTTTAGTATTTCCGAAGTTGATTCTCAATGTTTTCCTATTTTCATTAGGCGATACACCACCTTCTGAGCGTGCCCCTTCCTTGATAGGGCACTTTTATGTCAAAGTCAGTTAAATGAAAGTATTCTCATAACCATAAATAAACTGCATACAACATCACCAAACACTTTGAAACTTTTAAGGACCATTCTCCACGAGCGTCTCGAAAGTCTCGAGTTAATCTCGAGCGAGCATATTTTGTACACCTTAATAGTTATTTATGCAACAAGTGCGAAAAGTGTCATTTTGCTACACTCGAGATGAAAGCGAAATAATTTCTCTCGAGTGCAGTGGAGGGACTTTTCGCACGAGTTGCATTTAAATTTTTCCTACGACTGCCAAATATTTATTATATAAGTATAAATATTTCATATTTATGATGGCCTATTTTATGCATTACCTACAATTTGTTAATAATTCATTGGATTTTTCGCAACAGGTAGGGGATTTAACGTCACTGTTTTAACGGACTCTGCTAGCTCGTCAGGGTGAAAAAAATCACGAAAGTCACTCTCATAGTTGATCATTTTGTGCGCTTTACTCACAGTCTCACCTTAAGATGGTTTGGCTTAAGATGTTGTTAATGTTTATGTCAATTCTATTCAAACGATGACAAGGAGAATAGATCAGATGTTTATATCCAGTGTTGCCAACTTAATTCCTGACTAAACAACGTTTCTTTGCTGGTTAATGCATACTGTTTTGTGTTCTTATGTTTAAACACTGGAGTGCGCAAATTAAATCTACCGGGCTCAAAGTAAAATGGATACGGCAATCGCCTGTTTTGTGACTCATGTCGAGTGCGTAAACAACTCTGCATTCTCGGGCGGACGTAGGAAATAGCTATTTGTGTAGTAAGAGCGTGAAGTACGTCATTGCGTTACTGAAAACAATTCGATGAGAGCGGCAATAACTATTTGCGCTCGTAATACATACAAGATTTTTCCTACCAACATAATTGCTACAGATTACATGTTTTATTGTATTCAAAATGTAATTTAGATTATTTTTTATTTGTTTCTGTTGGATCACACAGAAAAACTATCAAACATAACCTCAAACTGAAAAAGAAGCAATTACTAAACGACAACAATGAACAGCAGCTGTGGGATCTTTTGTAATAACAGCTGACTTAAAATTGCTGTTTGATCTCATGGTGGAAGAAAGATGGTGTGTGCATACGATTATTGCCAGTATCCCAGCCGTGAACTGTGACGTCACCTTTGGGCTACAGCTGAGATTTTTAACATTGACTCTTATGGAGCAAACCAGTATTTTTTTGCTTTAACTCGATTTCCTCGGCGTAAAACAGTTTAAATACGCAAAAGGCACCCATCATCGTAATCTACATTAAATTCTAAATAAAACTATATAAGTTTTGTAACCTTTTTTACCTTTTATATATATATATATATATATATATATATATATATATATATATATATATATATATTTTTTTTTTTTTTTTTTGCCTTACCAAAGTAAGGATATATTTTGCTCGGCATCAGGCTTATGCGTACCGTCTCAGCTTAACACGGATTTTCCTATTTACATTACTTGGAATGTCTACATTATATATATCATTGTAATCTGCGTAAATGGCGAATAAATTGATATAAATTTTATATAGTTTAATCTGTGATTGTTGTTACATTTTCGATAGGAAATTCTTTGTTTACATTTTAAAATTTTACAAAAATTCACTGATATTTCGATTTTACTCAACTAATTGGGCCTAAAACAATTTTAACTCTTATAAAACCTATATCAGTTTAATATTCATCAAAAGTGCTATTAAATAGTTCAAATTTTTAGTATATTTTTCTGTCTGTATAAACTAATTCGGCTTAGAAAAATGGCTCTAACTTTCGTATGGAAACAAAAGTTCGGAGAAAAATTCATAGGCTGTACTTGAATTATTATCCGGTGTCTCTCTTTTTGTATAATGTGTATATAACTCCAATGTCAATTATTGTCATATAACAATGCTTTTTGTCAAGTTTAACCATTTTTGTCCATCCAATTGACAATGCACTTACGTATATCATGTTTGTCTTACCCCCATGTCCAAATACACTGTCTATTGCTGTAATCTACGGCACTCTTGCTAAGCTAAAAACATGTAATCCCATCCAAATAATACTAGGCCTACATCTTTCTTTACCCTGTATTAATTTTAACTTTTCTCTTTTGTATATAATTATTATAATTTTTTATTATGTTTCAACCATTATAGCTCATTCAAGTAAAAAATAATCTTTCATAATCATTTTCTATTCGTTATGTGATTGTAATGTAATATATAATGTAGCCTAATAATAAGATTCGTGTATATCTATGTCAGTGGTATGTCCTGGATTTGTTAGAGCAGTTCCACGATATTTATTACAATTTGTAATTTTTCCAAATACAATTTTATTTTTATTGTATTAGGCTGCGTTCACACGAGACGACTTTTCGCCGTCCGCCGTGGACGACACGGCGCCGTGCATTCCTCGGCCTCAGCCGTGATGGACACCACGGCTTGTGTCGTAAGGATTGTACGGCCCGCGCCGCGCCGTGTCGGCCGAATCGTCAATAGTAAACATAAAAAGTTGTTAGTTTAACCTCTTATAATAGTAAAATCAGTAAAAGGTTTTGATTACAGTCCACGCATTAAATAAAGACTGCGATTATGATACTACCTAAATGAGTGGCGATGCCAAAGGAAAGTTTATTAATGCATAAATTGTAATAGATATGTTTAAGTTTTAATCATCTACTGTAAGGTGTTACCTATATTTTGTAAGAATGGTTTTAAGAAAGGATGAAAAAGCTCCTCTTTGAAAGTCATGCAGTGCTTGGCCTGCTCACATTTTATGTCTTTATTTAAACTCCGATAAATATAAATAATAATACTATGACTTTAAGTAAAGGGAGATCAGCAATTAACTGATAGTTCTCCTCGCCTGAAATGCCTGCACTTTTTTGTTTTCCATGCAGGTGGACCAACGGCTTAACGTGACTTCCGAACACGGGAGCGGCCAAACGATCTTTTTGTCCCCGAGCCGGGATTTGAACCCGGGCCCGCTGGGTGATAACCCAGAGCTCTGAGCTCTGATACCACTGAGCAACGGCCGCTGCCTAACTCCGATAAAACTTTAACTCGGATAAAAGTGAGAGAGGATTTGAATGAAATATAAAGACTTTCTTGGACTTTTTGATTCGCTTTTGAGTTTTATTTTGAATCCATATTACGCTATAATGGGTCAAAGTTTAACAACTTTATACCATCACAGTTTAATGTGGATTCCAGTATTAAAAATTCTAAAATCGAATCAAATAGCCCAAGTCTTATCTTTTATTTAAAAACTCCCTCATTTTTATCAGCCTTAAAGGCGCAAAATGGGAGCAGGTGAAGCACTGCATAACGCTCTGGGGGAGGGGGTCCTTTACTCCCTTCCTTTAAGTGTAAATAATCTATCGTTTACTTTTCTATAAGATATTTCTGTTTATATTATGCAAACTGGTTACAATAGTTGACGTGGCAATATTAGTACTAATACCAGATTCAACATGTGATTGAATTGAAATGGTCGTGAATGTGCCGTGAAAGAGTCGTGGCCTCGAATTTAGCGCCGTCCACGGCCGCCGTGACGGCCGACGTGGACGGCACGGCGCCGTATTCGACGAGCGTCCGTAACGTGTGAACACTTCCATATACTCCAATGTAATTCAACCTCCACGGCGCCGTGCCGTCCACGGCGCACGGCGAAAAGTCGTCTCGTGTGAACGCAGCCTAATTGTGTCTATATAATGGTAATAGTCAAAATTTATATTATGTATTTAACTTTTCACCAGCAACAATAATGCCCAAAGAACTGAAGAAGGAATTAAAAATTCTAATAATTCTCTATTTAAATGTTTTCTTCTTTAAATCTAATAAGTTTGTTGACTTACAAAAGAGATATATATTGCTTATATTTAAATTACAATGTTTTTATGAACAAGAGTAAGTAGGTACTTTAAAGTGGAACGAAAACATAAGGAAACATTTAATTGAACTGAAGATAAAAAGTTCAATGAAATCTGAAATAGGCCTAATCTGTTTGGCGTTTCGAGCAACCAAACATAAAATAAAGAATTTTTACTAAAGCGTCAGGCCTATTTTAGACAATTTTAAAAACACTAACAATTTTATACATTTTAGACAGATATCTGACGCAGATGTCTGTTACATATATAATGTTTATATCCCAAGCGATCTAAATCGAAAAATTCACGTTGAAATGGGATAGTGCACACAAACCTGTTTCCATACGAAAGTTAGAGCCATTTTTCTAAGCCGAATCAGTTTATACAGAAAGAAAAATAGACTTAAAATTTGAATCATTTTAATAAGCATTTTTTATGAAATTAAACTGATATATGTCTTATGAGTGTTAAAATTGTTTTAGGCTCAATTAGTTGAGTAAAATCGAAATATCAGTGAATTTTTGTAAAATGTTAAAATGTAAACAAAGAATTTCCTATCGAAAATGTAACAACAATCACAGATTAAACTATATAAAATTTATATCAATTTATTCGCCATTTAACGCAGATTACAATGATATATATAATGTAGACATTCCAAGTAATGTAAATAGGAAAATCCGTGTTAAGCTGAGACGGTACGCATAAGTCTGATGCCGAGCAAAATATATCCTTACTTTGGTAAGGCAAAAAAAAAAAATATATATATATATATATATAAAAAAGGTAAAAAAGGTTACAAAACTTATATAGTTTTATTTAGAATTTAATGTAGATTACGATGATGGGTGCCTTTTGCGTATTTAAACTGTTTTACGCCGAGGAAATCGAGTTAAAGCAAAAAATACCGGTTTGCTCCATAAGAGTCAATGTTAAAAATCTCAGCTGTAGCCCAAAGGTGACGTCACAGTTCACGGCTGGGATACTGGCAATAATCGTATGCACACACCATCTTTCTTCCACCATGGTTTGATCTAGCCTAGCGTGCAGTAAAGAACATTGCCGCTCTAGAGCGGGAAAGAAACGGACACCGGAAATGAACTGTTTTGCATAGGGGTTACAGGTGTGGCAATGTGATTATTTCCATGCAGTGGTAGGAAAATGTATTTTTTGTCTATGTTGAATATATTATGTAACAATTTCACAATAATGATGTATGACGTCAATGTAGTACTTCCGTTTCCGCTTGCTAGCCAGAACGCAGTAACCAGCTGGGATGTAAACATAGACACGGAGTATCAACAGCGCGTAGCGTTTGTTGTCATCCACAGAGTAAACAAAGCTGCATACTCGATTGCCCTCGTCTGACGATGCACGCTGTACGTGATGACAGCCTTTTTCACAGAAATTCCTGGAAGTTTTATTTTAGGCTAGTTGTAAAACACTGCCAGACTGGGTTAAATCAAACTCGTAACGCGTGTTTGTAATAAATCATAACAACACTTTCCAAAATTTACGACGCGTTTACGGTTAGGATTTAAGTATGTTTTGTTAGGGTTCTGTACACAATTGTGAACGTTCATAGGAGAAGCTTCATACGTTATAGGGTCTCGATCTTTTACTTTTCTTTAGCAGAAATAGTACAGTTGATGAAAGGAAAAGCAAAAGTCATTTAAACTTCTTTCTATCTAAGAATCCTGAGTATGAGTGACCTCACGTGACTCACGTCGACCTCAAATCTGTGGGTGATGGAGCCAAAAGTCTGAACGGTTCTAAAAAAGTAAATCGAAAAAATATCTTGTCATTAACTAAACCTAATACAGTTCTGAAAAAACTTATACTTAGACAAAAACTGATTTCGAAATCGTAAGTATAGGCTACTGATGCAATTTTCACCCATACTCATAAATACTAGATCTTACAGCAATAATAATTGCAAATTATCATATCAACACCGGGTCGTGCTCAAAACATTTTACTAGGTCGTTCATCATTTGCGCATTTTTTAATCCTTCTGTAAAATACAGGGTTAGGCAAAAGTCTGGATACCCCCAGTTAACTTTTTAACGCGTTGCAGTAGGAAAACCAAACTCCGCACATGTTTACAACATCAAAAACTGCACTTTTTCATCAACTACACAACTTTGCCCCTGCCCCCAAAATGGGGTATTTTGGGGGCAGCCCCAAATTTTCAAATGTAAACCCCTATCGAGTGACCCCTCATTTTAAACGGTTTATCAAGAGAAATTAAATGGCGCAAACCGGAGGTCGATATCTCACCCCTAACCAAAATGGCAGCCATTTCAAAATTTGAGATGGGCAAGCAAGTATAAGTCTGGACACCCCCAATTAATTTTTTAACACGTTGCAGTAGGAAAACCAAACTCGGCACATGTTAACAACATGAAAAACTGCACTTTTTCATCAACTACACAACTTTGCCCCTGCCCCCAAAATGGGGTATTTTGGGGGCAGCCCCAAATTTTCAAATGTAAACCCCTATTGAGTGACCCCTCATTTTAAACGGTTTATCAAGAGAAATTGAATGGCACAAACCGGATGTCGATATCTCATCTCTAACAAAAATGGCAGCCATTTTAAAATTCGAGAAAGGTAAATTGACTTTACATTAAATCAGAAAATAGCTTTTTTAGAATCGAGAATATCTGGAATTATTTTAGAATTGAACCTACTAGTTCATTTCTGCTATTAGGTTCAATTCTAAAATAATTCAAGAAATTATAAATTCCAAAAAGCTATTTTCCGATTTAATTTTAACAAATGTAAATTTACTCTTCTCGAATTTTAAAATGGCTGCCATTTTGGTTAGAGATGAGATATCGACATCCGATTTGTGCCATTCAATTTCTCTTGATAAACCGTTTAAAATGAGGGGTCACTCGATAGGGGTTTACATTTGAAAATTTGGGGCTGCCCCCAAAATACCCCATTTTGGGGGCAGGGGCAAAGTTGTGTAGTTGATGAAAAAGTGCAGTTTTTGATGTTGTAAACATGTGCCGAGTTTGGTTTTCCTACTGCAACGTGTTAAAAAATTAATTGGGGGTGTCCATACTTATACTTGCTTGCCCATGTCAAATTTTGAAATGGCTGCCATTTTGGTTAGGGGTGAGATATCGACCTCCGGTTTGCGCCATTTAATTTCTCTTGATAAACCGTTTAAAATGAGGGGTCACTCGATAGGGGTTTACATTTGAAAATTTGGGGCTGCCCCCAAAATACCCCATTTTGGGGGCAGGGGCAAAATTGTGTAGTTGATGAAAAAGTGCCGTTTTTTATTTTGTAAACATGTGCCGAGTTTGGTTTTCCTACTGCAACGCGTTAAAAAGTTAACTGGGGGTATCCAGACTTTTGCCTAACCCTGTATTTCGAAGGTTCGCCTAATCCCCTTGCATCATTTGCGCACTCTCCCGTCCAGGTAGCCTCAGCCTGTCGACAACAATTCGCGAACAGTCGTCCCCCACACATACCACTGGACGGCAACACATGTGTATCGAGTGCACATACCAAACCCTTCGCGCAAGGGGTGCTGTATCTATCTATAAATGAGTAGGCTACTTTGTAACTACTTGGGCGTGTTCGTTTAATCCTTTTTATATTATGTTTAGCTCCTACTTTTTACGTAATTGATCTGTAATAAATCCTGTTTTGTATAAATACTGCATTAATTTTAATTGATGAACCACTTTTATTTATATTTAAATTACAATTGTTTCGATCTGTGATATATCCTGTGCCTGTGCTTGTTTGTAATGTAATGAGTTTAACAAAGACATATTTTGTATTAACGTCGGCAAATAAACAAGTTAACCTATTTTCGTCGATTTTTTTAAACCCAAATAATTTCCCGAATTAATTTTTCCATTCATGAATAATTTAAGTTTGTAATGTATAAACCTTTTTTGTAATACATCGAGTGTTTACTTATTTTACTTTCAATGGTTGGTGAGGATTGTATTACTGTAATTGCTCAGGCTGAAATGTTTTGCACGAATTGTTTCTATAGCAAATTTGCCTAATTGCCTGTATTCTAACTGTAGATAGTAAGCCTCTCCTATACTAACTCCTCAGAATAAAACCACTCATAAAATTCATTGTTGCAATAGAAACAAACTACAAATGGTAAACATGAAATCCAAGTGTTAATGTAAAGTCAAAGGCGTAATATTGTGTCCGATTATTTGCCATTACTGTATTTATGTTCTGTTGAATATTGTTTTGCTAATTTTTAAACTTATATGTCTTATGCCAAACACGTTTAATCATTCAAAAGACCATTTGAACACTGACATGAGTTTTCAATAACTTTGTAAATAAAAATTGTGCCGCGTCCACCACCCTGCAGTGCGCAAACGATGCGTATACCTATGAGAGCCTCCTGGAGATCGATGCGCAAAACAAGCATGATCCCTTCTACCTGGCTCTCCGCATGATGCGCAAATGATGCACGCCCTACTACATATACCTCATTAGAGTCATGAAAACCAACTCTTTGCGTTTACGTTGAAAGCGGTTTTTAATTATTTATTGGTCCTATAGAAAAACAGATAAAAAATCGAAACCTTGACATGTCATTTAGCTTAAACTATTTATAAAACAGCTTCAACTCAGCCAAATTATATCCATTTCTTCTTGATTTCGCCTCGTGAAAAAACTAAGACGAAGACGTGCCCAGCGCTTTTTATTACAGGGGGTTCCAAACAAAATTTGACAATACAAAAACATCATATCATAGTCCATTTTTTACTACTATAGTCTACTATGACGTTTTAGTAATTTATTCAATCACCCTATTAGGTAGGCCCACCTTTCATCAATTAAATGCTTGAAATTGAAAAGGGTTACACCATTATACACATAGTCAATGGTTACACCTTGGAAGCGTCACAATTTCAATTAATATGTTTAACGAAGATTAAGTGATGAACTTGGTAAAGTGATGATCCAAGTGAAGCGACCAGTACTCCGTTCCAACCACGCGCACGTGCGTGCGTGTGTGTGTGTGTGTGTGTGTGTGTGTGTGTGTGTGTGTGTGTGTGTGTGTGTGTGTGTGTGTGTGTGTGTGTGTGTGTGTGTGTGTGTGTGTGTGTATGTGGGAAAGAGGCGCCGACAAGTGTTACATGGACAGTCGAGTTGTCGGAATGCCGCCGCTGCCGCCGACTTGCACTTTCTAACTCGTTGCCTTATTTGTAAAATGCATTACCTTAACCCAGATCAAGGGGGCGTGGCCTTCCTCTATAAACTACCTTGCGAGTCAATACGTTTCCTATTTCGTCCTTTTAGTGTTTATCTGGATTATATATGACATCTTCAAAATATTAATCAGGTTAAAACTTTAGGGAACATCATACTCATATCCCCATGCAACATGCAGGTTAATAGCGCATTTCAGAAAAAAACATAGTGCATTATTTACAAGTTTATTTTAAGTTTCATTCCTAATATAGATTAGCTATATTACTTGAGATATTTTGTTATTTATAATTGTACAAAACTCAGTTGTAAGGCGTTGTGAAGTTAGCCTACCCATACCAGCCTACCCACAATTTCCAGTGTCATTTGTTAGTTCCGTGTTAGTTCCCGTTAGTTCCGTTCAAAATTTTGTTAGTTCCAAAGAAATAATGGCGTGAATTGGTAAAACCAATGGGTAGGCCAACTTCACACTTAGCCTACCCATATCATGAATTGGCTTTAAAAGTGTATCAATCGTTAGTTCTTTGTTAGTTCTCGTTAGTTCCAACCATAAAGTGCATATAAATTACATATTTGTTCTTTAAATTGGGGCGGGCTAACTTCACGCTAGCCTACCCATATCATGAATTGGCTTTAAAATTGTATCAATCGTTAGTTCTTTGTTAGTTCTCGTTAGTTCCATAAAAATTTTCGTTAGTTCCAACCATAAAGTGCATATAAATTACATATTTGTTCTTTAAATTGGGGCGGGCTAACTTCACGCTAGCCTACCCATATCATGAATTGGCTTCAAAATTGTATCAATCGTTAGTTCTTTGTTTGTTCTCGTTAGTTCCATAAAAATTTTCGTTAGTTCCAACCACAAAGTGCATTTAAATTACACATTTCGTTGTTCTTTAAATTGGGGCGGGCTAACTTCACACTAGCCTACCCATGTCATGAATTGGCTTTAAAAGGGTATCAATCGTTAGTTCTTTGTTAGTTCCCGTTAGTTCCATAAAAATTTTCGTTAGTTCCAACCTTAAATTGCATATAAATTAAATATTTCGTTGTTCTTTAAATTGGGGCGGGCTAACTTCACACTAGCCTACCCATATCATGAATTGGCTTTAAAATTGTATCAATCGTTAGTTCTTTGTTAGTTCTCGTTAGTTCCATAAAAATTTTTGTTAGTTCCAACCACAAAGTGCATTTAAATTACACATTTCGTTGTTCTTTAAATTGGGGCGGGCTAACTTCACGCTAGCCTACCCATATCATGAATTGGCTTTAAAAGGGTATCAATAATTAGTTTTTTGTTAGTTCTCGTTAGTTCCATAAAAATTTTCGTTAGTTCCAACCATAAGGTGCATATAAATTACATATTTCGTTGTTCTTTAAATTGGGGCGAGCTAACATCACGATAGGTCATTTCAAAAATTTTGTTCGTGTCAAACATAAATCAATAAGCTATAAATTTTTTAATATCGATGTATTATAATACACCATTGCGTGCGCAATACATATTGCGTACCAAGTGAATTTCCAGTACAATTTGGCGATTTTGTCATTTTAACCATAAACATTATATGTTGTTATGTTAGTACATTTGCTGCATTTAGGGTTCTTACAAGCAAATATGGGTTAAGTAATGCCAAGTAAAATTACATATCAAATATTATGAAGATTTTAAATTTTTTAATCTTTCCCATGAAACACTAAATACCTTTTCCCAATTTTTATATATTTCTCAACCTAATAATAATATTGATATTTAACACTAATATAAAACGTTTAATACTAAATATTAGAAGTAGAAATTCATAGTTTGCTTCAATTAATTATTACTTTTATAACGAACATCTAAAGATTATACTATACTAATATATAAAAAAATACTGTTAATTCTTCACCTTTAAAAAATTACTGCCAAATAAAAACCAAATTAACTTATAATTAATTATAAAGCCGCATTGTTTTTCTAACTGCAAATTGGAAAACGCTACATGCCTGACATTACAGTAATAAAATAGCATCAAGAGGCGCGAAGGCGCTCCATTGCAGAATGAGCGGGTAGAAGTGAACGGCTCTTTTGAACGGTTCTTCATCTTGAACGGTTCTTTTATACCTGTTGAGAATTTTCAAGCTTTGGCCTTTCCCGCGCAGGTTTATACACAATGAACTAACAAAACTAACAAAGAACTAATGTTTGACACGAACAAAATTTTTGAAATGACCTATCGTGATGTTGGCCTGCCCCAATTTAAAGAACAACGAAATATGTAATTTATATGCACTTTATGGTTGGAACTAACGAAAATTTTTACGGAACTAACGAGAACTAACAAAGAACTAACGATTGATACAATTTTAAAGCCAATTCATGATATGGGTAGGCTAGTGTGAAGTTAGCCCGCCCCAATTTAAAGAACAACGAAATATGTTATTTAAATGCACTTTATGGTTGGAACTAACGAAAATTTTTATGGAACTAACGAGAACAAACAAAGAACTAACGATTGATACACTTTTAAAGCCAATTCATGATATGGGTAGGCTAGTGTGAAGTTAGCCCGCCCCAATTTAAAGAACAACGAAATGTATAATTTATATGCACTTTATGGTTGGAACTAACGAAAATTTTTACGGAACCAACGAGAACTAACAAAGAACTAACGATTGATACACTTTTAAAGCCAATTCATGATATGGGTAGGCTAGCGTGAAGTTAGCCCGCCCCAATTTAAAGAACAAATATGTAATTTATATGCACTTTATGGTTGGAACTAACGAAAATTTTTATGGAACTAACGAGAACTCACAAAGAACCTAACGATTGATACACTTTTAAAGCCAATTCATGATATGGGTAGGCTAAGTGTGAAGTTGGCCTACCCATTGGTTTTACCAATTTACGCCATTATTTCTTTGGAACTAACGAAATTTTGAACGGAACTAACGGGAACTAACACGGAACTAACAAATGACACTGGAAATTGTGGGTAGGCTGGTATGGGTAGGCTAACTTCACAACGCCCAGTTTAAGAAGTTTTATTGTTGTCGCTATGAATAAAAAAGTAATACATGATGACATTCTGTTGTACACAAGTTGAAAAGAGGAACTACTGTATAAGAAACTGGTTTGTAACATCTACCAACAATCTTTCACTGAACAGAAACTTCCTTTCCTAAATTAAAGTTGCTGACTTTTATTAAATATGTAACTTGTTTTTAGTGATGTCAGTGCTGTGATGTGTTAACTTAATTTAATGGCATTTGTGTTCAATATTTCTGAGAATTAGTATGTAAACTAATTAATTAGCCACCTAATTATCTCATTATCTGAATATTACTCAGCTCCTATATAGCGAATCGTTTGATGCGCATTACAAGCGTATTGAGGTCTACGAGGATGCGATTCAAGTTATGTTCCTTTGTCGTGATACCAGAATCATACTCTGTAAAGCATCTTACAGGAGGCTTACAATGGCCTGCATAAACCTGCAGGCATAATAGAGTAAAAAATTAACATAGCGACTAAGTTCTTATTGCTATTTTTTAGTTTGTTTTTTCTTTTTAATTTACTCTTTCAGTAAATAGTCCTAATTTGCATTTACACCAGAGATGACAACCAATAAATGTCAACTTCGACCATATAAATAATAGTAACAGTTGGCAACTTTTTATTGCGAACTCTGGTGTAAGTAAACGAGCCTTCAAACGCCCATCATTATTATCAAGTTAATTTTGCTTTTGTTAAGTTTTCAAAGTTATTTACTTTTACAGTATTATCAATTGCCCAAACCTAAATTTATAATAATAAATTTTAAACTGTGAAATGTAGAGAAACGACATTTTGATGTAGATACCACTCTTTTATTGGTATAATCTATAGGACCTTTTTCATCACAGTCGTCAAGGCGGCATAAAAATTTAATCAATGAACATCCACCACTGTGGTGCTCAGGCTACTTATTACTGGAGAGAGAAAGGATTATATTTATATATAAGGGTATGGCCACAAAGTGATATTAAAGGGAAACAAATTTTATTAGAGTATATCCAACCTTTGCTGTTTTAAGCCTAAAACCAAATAAAATAAATTAGGAGCATTATTTTTAATCAGGCTGCAAACATTTGGCTTTACGCTCTCCGTTAAATTGTAGGTTTGTTGAGGCTGACGTTTCTTGCTCCCATCGTATTTGGCTTGAAACGTATTGTATCCCTGAGTCGTGGAATTATATTCAGCCTTCACAGCTTCACTGGATGGTGTAGGCCTACCTCTCTGACCACATGAAGCTTGGTTATTCATCTTGAAGACTTTTAAACCGTTATTCCTCTGCCCTGGTTGGTGAGTACCCCTACAGGTCATAGTATAGTATTATTATAATAATGCTCTGCCTCAAGCCAGTTTAGTGTCCAGGACCGACGTGGCCTTAGGCGCCGATGAGGCCGGCGACCTGCACAGAATATCTGACGCATTGTTTACGTGGACAAACAAGGCCTCGTTATGGCCCAAACACTTGATAGGAGCCACAGAATGGAGTCAATACGGCCGCAATATCACATGTTCCGACGATATTTTTTGAAAACGGAATTTAACTAACTATTAATATCAAATGATAGATTTATTTTTAATACATAACAATAAGCAATTTTTTTAACTAGCGTTAAAGTACCATTTTAAGTATTCGAAAATACCATTTAATACTTTGAAGAAGAACTAGTATAATTATTTTTCTCAGTTTCGTGCTAAAAAACTCTAATTTTCTCGGAATAAACAAGCAGGACTTGTTTACAGCGGAAACAGTGGGAATTGTGGGTAAAATGGCGCAAATCAAAACAGGGGGCAAAAATTTAACATGTGTATATATCACTGGTTTCAGCTATTAATAAAAGTGCAGCACCTTTAGACTTATAAAACATTCTGAAAGGCAAATGAGCTTGTCTGGACTAGAAACAAGAGTTGTGTGAGATTTCTGTAAATTAATTTTATACGAGCAAATGATCGGCCCCCAGGTACTAGGTCTATATCCACTAAAATAGCTGCTGCGCGATGAGATACTTACTTACCTGATACTTAATAATTTTTCTTCTATACCGTAGACTCCTCAGAGAAATTTGGGAGCTGCATTGCTCTTATTGAGGGAAGGGTATAGGGTCTGTGCTATGGTTTAAGGTTTGGGTATAGGGAATTGAGAGAGAAAAGTTCTACCAAACTGTAGAAACAGTATTGCAGCAGAAATCACTCTAGCTCACTCTTGAATTTGGCTATACTGTCTATTGATTGAATTTTAGTTGGGAGAGATTGAAAATAAGACATGATTTAACTGCTATTTTAAAAATGCAAAGACTCGAAACTGTTAAAAATTTAAGTGTGGCAAAGTGTAGGTATCTTACAATGTCAATTTGTATGAAGTTCAAGCATTGTTCTCAAAGCTTTATTGAAATGTGAAAATTTCCTTGAGATTGCTTTCTGATGCACCCCAAAGAGCAATGGAGTAGGTGACTCAAGAAAGCAGGTAAACTCCCTTCAAAAGGCTCAGGTTTTTAAGTGTTTTGAGAGATTTTTTAATGACTTTGTCACTCGGAGTCATACTTATCACGCAAAACGTGAGTCAAAATTTATAAATATTCCGTTGACAATATTTGCTCTCGCGCACCGTAATCAATCGCCCCTTATCGGCGCCGAGATACCAGTGACTGGCAGCGATTGGCAGCCATGGCGGTCCCGGGGCCATGTGCCATTCCGGTGAGTCAGCATGACGTCATTGTTGAAGTTGAATATTCCACGGACCGCAGCCTCTCAAAGCCTCCTTGTACAATGTTTTTGGTCTCTGGTTTCAGATGCGAAACCGATTACGATCATGAAGTCATGCAACCAGACTCGCAATCAAGTCTCTTTGACACCGTAAACTTGAAAGAGAAATTGTGAAAATGTTCGTTTAACCCATCCATAGTCCAACCTGGTGTTTCATTACTTTTAGAGTAGTTATAGGTAGTAAATATATAAGCCTAGATTTCCTGCCAAGCTTAAAACAGATTTTTTATAAAAATCTTTTTTGAAAGAAAAGTATTTTCTTACAATATAAGTTACAAGATACGGTACGTTACGATTGTTACGTGAAACTTCCAATGTTGAATCTGACGAGGCGACCACATAAGAGTGTTATTTTATTTTTTCTTGGGTGACGCTGGTTCTATAGACAAATAAATATAACAACCACGGTTTGATCTTAACAATTTTAATTTTTTGAAATTATTATTGTACAGTAACCTTGGACAAGATTCAATATTATTTCTGAGTTTGTAGTTGGACCAAAAATTGGATCTAAAATTAGGCTAATTTATCTCTGTACCTTCAAAATTTACTTGTGAAATTTAAAAAAATCATCATAATTTAAACCTACCGGCCTACAAGTTTTTATTCCTATCCCTAAAAATTGTGTCAATCATTCGGAAAAAAGATTACCTTTATACAGTTGAGTGATGTATACCGTTTTAACCAGAAACATCCAAATTTAATTATAAAATTATTTCCCCCAGAGCATGCCAAAGCCCCGCTGTAACTGTCCCTGCACCCTGTCTGCCCCCTGTATCCTGTACCGTACCGCTGCCCCGCCGCCAGCGTCAGATGTTGGTGTTGGTCATTCCCAACGTTTGAGGCCGTGTGGCTGACGAGGTCAAGGATAGCCACTGTTAGTCTCGTCATTGCCTCTAAATAAGGCCTTCTTGTCTCGGCCACCGCACCGGCTGCTTGTTATAAATCCACTGCAAGCTTTGGATTAGTTTCTTTAAACAGAAAAAATCGATTTCATATTTAACCTGAACTTTAACGATAAACTGACGGATATTGGAAATTTTACATCATATAAGTTTGACACTTTTAATTCTAAATATTTACACAACAAACACCAAGGATCAAAAGGTTTGAATATTACACATTAGGCCTAGGCCTAGATATCATAATCTGATGGATTGAAGAAAATCTGATTCTGGCTTTATGTAGGCTAATGCTGGCCTATAACTCCTGAAACAAATATTATAAACTGCTTGTTATTTTTATTCACAAATTCAACTTCTTAGCAGATTTGCATACTCAGAAAATTTTCAAAAGAATTCAAGGGTTATTATTTTATACTGTATAAACGATTGCATTCAACAGAAGCCATATTCAACATAAAGCTTTGTCGTACAGGAACATTCTTTCTGCATTATTAAATACATTTTCACAATATTGAGTCGCTCAGGCGCAAACTGACAAGTTGATTCGCCCAAGATAACGTTAACGGTGAAAGGGAAAGTGGCCGGGCTTCAGCCAAATATGGTCTGCGGCCCAGATGGTCGATTGACGACGACCTCTTGTATAGTTTCATTCTCGTTTGTTTGGCTTCATTACTGTATTTCCAGATGGCCTATTAAAGTATTTGTAGGCAACTGCTTAGATCGTCATGCAGATCAAAACAACCCGATAAGATAAATATTTACGGGAAAATAATAATATTGTCTATTTATTAATTACTATACTGGTTACGCTAACAAATGGCCCAGCATACGAATGCCCCCCCCCCCCCACGACGACTGAGCCGGGGCCTACGATAACTCCGGGCCTGCATGCTCTGTTGCGTGACGTCATCACAAAGCGGCCTACGCGGCGCGCCAGTCCCATATGAATTGCATTGTCGCGCCCTGCTTCGCGTACTTCTATCCATCATTAAAACTATATACGACCTGCTAATTGAACCAAATAAATTACCATACATTCTTAGATAGTTTAGCTTTACTATGTCATCAAGACACAATAAGAAATAATTTATTTAAGTATTTAAAAAAACGTAAAAAGACAAAAAATATGTTATATTGGCTTATAAAATTATTTTTTGTATTCATATTCGATTTACTTAATTTTTAAAAAATTTTCTAAATTCAGTAAACTAAAGCTTCAATTAAATTTCGATGTTTAACCCATAAAGTGCTGATTTCGACAGTGTCACTTAGGGTTAAAAATTAAAATCAATTGTTTAAGGCTTTTATGAGGAGTAAAAAATAAAATTTTAACAACAATTTTGAATAACACAAAAAATATTATCCTTACTCTTTTAATTGTGAGGATACCTTCTTAACTTTACGTTTTTCATAGATCTCTTGTGTAATACCCTGTCCTTCATTATCTTGCTGTAATTTTTCAGTAAGATATTGGGAAAAATGTAAATTACTTTCATAAGTAAAAATAAACAATTTTGGTGACAATATTTACATTTTTGGTATTTTGAACAATGATAATTTAGTAGATGAGTTTTAATGACAAATGGTAAAAAACTGTCTTTGAGAAGTCTTTTTCAAAAACTCCTCTTCATAAGAGGAGCTCGTCTGATATTTCAACAGTTGTAACATTAGCACCAACATATTTACTAAATCAGGTTTAGGTCTCATGAGTCCACCTCTGTCAATGAACTTTAAATAATCACATGTATATTTTTCCAAAAAGTGGAAGACGAGATAAAAATAAACAGGAGATAGAGAGGACTTCCGTTCCCACGGATTCTTGGCGCCTTCCGCAAAAATGTACAGACATTAAATTATATTTTAAAACATTTCATTTATCTATATAAATTGTAACTGAAATCAAACTTCTTACGTGGCACATTATTTTATTTATGTAGGAAGCAACAATGTCCATAGTCTGAATATGACATTTGTTTCATTTAATAGTTTTGTTGATGATGCGCAGTTCATAACTGTACAATAATTGCTATTTTTATTTATATAATTTACTGCGTTCACGGAAAAGTTACTAAATTTTACTAGTCAATAAAAAAAGTCCCAGAAGCTAAGGCATATGAATTTTTAAAATCGGATATAAACTAGCAAGCAGTTAATATTATTCAAAAAGTTTTATATCTACTGGTTTCTTCAGATAAATTGTCTATTTATTCCAATAATATAGAACATAGAGCACTGGAATTTACATAAATCGATAGGGCATGTGGTAAGGAAAACAATGATACCACTCAAAAGGTTTGAAATCAAAATACGTGAGCGTTATGAGCGCGTAAAGCAGTTTCTCCCATAAGAGCGCATGTTAAAGTCGGCCTCTTTCCGCGCCGCGGCAGCGGGAGTGGTGGGAGTATGCAGGCCCGGAGTTATCGTAGGCCCCGACTGAGCTCTTCCGCTGAGCTCTTCCGATCTCCAACGGTCCGACGCGACGTTCGCGAACAGTATCACGAGAGTAGGCCTACTGTAGCGGCCGGACGGAAGCGGATATAGATTGCACGCCTCGACTGCTGATAAGCCAGTATCATCAGGTTGTGCCAACATAACGGCTTCTTCCGCAAGACTTTGATTTGCTTAGTAACTACATAGGTTATCAGTTTATTAAATAGTTTTTTCACATCACTGCTGACACTGGCGTTCGGCTTTCTCAGAGAATTTCCAGTTTTTGTTTGTTCCACGGATTTATCAATAGTAAATTATGCTTAAAATGTTTGACGATTGCGCGAACTGAATAGTATCAAATAGTTTGTGCGACAAACATGTGTCTAGTTATAAATTTGTATTTATTTGACTTATTTCGGGACACCCGGCATTACCGCACGTAGAAACATTAGGGCCTACAAATTGGTATACTGTACCGCAGACATTCCGCTAAAAACATGTTTATATGTTATATATGTTGCAAGATGCAGGGACGTAGCTAGAGTAGGCTATATGGTGCCCTTGAATTGTACTGACCGCCCTCCCCCTTGCCAAGAAAAATGAACAGTTAACACACTGAATAATTTTGAGTTCACACAATCACTCAAAAAGTCTAAAGTGGATTTTATTTACAGTATTTTCCATACTCATTACTAATTGTTTAGTGTATTGTACTAGTGTTTAACATAATTTTAGGTATTATGATAAAAACAACTACAGTATGTCTATTTTTCATTAAACTTTATTCTTCTTAAACATGGAAATTATACATATGAACCATCTCAAGATTCCATGTCATTTCTTGCTATGATATATTCCATGACGAGGTAGGGCTTCGGCGTACTGGAAACAAAACAAATACAATTGTAAAATATTCATCTCATTCATTAGAGAACCTATAGAGAAAGGTTGAGAGATGTTAAAAAATTATATTACAGTGTAAAACACTACAACACGATTTTTATGTCAAAAGGATAGTTATTTGTATTATCTGAATACAGTGAATTAAAGTTAATTAAAAAATGCAATAAAAATTAATTACGGTACCTGTGTTTATTTATGTACATATAACGGGGGTCCTTTTGTCTCTTTAGACATGATCAACATTGTACAGTGTAATAATATTTGCGGTACTAAAAACCTTGCACCTTTGCAAATTAAATTTTGGAGGTAAATTATGAATTTCCAACCCATTGATATAATACGGTAACATTTACTTATTTCAGATTTTTTTAAGTTTGTTTGGTTATATATTTTTTAATTAAACACATCCAGGGTCTTAAAACATAAAAAAATTAATTATTAACATTACAAAACATTAACTACGGTATACGAAAAACAAGTATTTTCTAATAAATCTATACAGTACTTAATTAGTACGCCAGGATTTTTTTTTTGTAATTGAAACTCCTCCAAATTTTAATTGATTTTCAAGTTTTTGGAGTTTTTAGATAGGGTTTGGTCTTTAGTTATTTCCACCAAACATTGATGAGAATCGGACTTAAAATAGGGGCCATCCCTATAATTGAAATTTGAAATTTTCCCATTATAATAACAACATTTCTATTTGGGTGAACATTTTAAACACCTGTTAATGCACAGGGTAAATAAGTGTAGTTTAGGGTGATTACTAATACTGGTTTGTTGGAGTGTTGATTGAGAATAAAGTATCTAAAGTATCTAAAGAACTAAACGTAGGCTAACTTTTAGCAACAACATGTGATAGTCAAAATTAAATTTGCTTAATTTCGTGCAACGATTACATTATTCTAAATTAGTAGGCTCAAAGAAGAGTACTTTATATGCAAAAAAGACAAATTGACGTGATAGTAGACCTAATCCCCCAGAACACAGTATCATATATGTGGACTCACATAGACCATGGCGAGCAGAGCGGCGACGGTAGCGACCAACACGGAGTTGAAGGACATCTGCAAACAACTTGGCATTACTATTACTGTTCTCCTCTTGAAAGAACAATATCTTTTTTTTCGTTTATTTGTCCATTGTATAATTTAATATTATTTTTGTGGGAAAGTGAATTTGTAAGTGAAGCCAACTAACAGTTTTTCTTTAGACTTTGATAATGAGACACCAACGCAATCTGGTATGAAGAATTTTAAGGTGATTGAATGTAACTGAAGGGTGAGTGTGATGGACCAGATGAAGTGTAGCTTTGTTACCGTCAAAGTCCAGCTGATTCATTTGTCCGGATCATTAGCCCTATGAACAAAGGTCGTTGGGTCCAGTTTTGAACGATTAAAAAGCTTCTGATTTTTCTTAGGCCCTCCGGTCTGACAGATCCGTCTGAACAGGCCTTGTCGACAGACCGATCGTTGCGTGTGTGGGGACGCTTCCGATCGGTCGACGGCGGAAGGCCGAGTGGAGCCCGAATTTGTAGCTCATTGTGAGTTCATTCACTGTTGTTATGTTTCCGTTTTTTCAGTTGGTTACACAAATCTGTATACTGATAATCGCCACTATCAGAAACACGTCCATTGATGCCGTAATTATGAATTCGTAATTGGCGTTCGATACACCAAATAATACCTGAATATGGTATCTCTCTAATTACTATTGCATGGTTCAGTTTTTTAAATCTTCAGGCGGAAGAATCTGCCTGAAGTTCTACTGGATCAATTTTTTTAAATTGAATGGGTCGTTGGAAAGCTGTGTAGGATGTGCAAATAATTGTGAAAACTTGATTTGTTTCAGATTTATGGTGCAAAAGTAAAAACACATGCTTTCTACAATAAATACATTAAAAACTGCTTCATTTCAGAAGTTTATTATATATTTAGGCAAGTTTTGACTGCCTATTATCAGTATTTTATAAAAAATTGTACCAATAGCGATTTGAGCAAAATGAATAATTTTACTTGAAGACATTGCAAATAAAATCATCCCTTGTCACAAATAAAACAAGACATCCCTTTATAACATTGATTGCAAAACATTGACTGCGAGTGAGAGGGTCATCGCCGTCAGGTTGGCACCACGGTGTTCTAGCACCCGGCATCAAATTGGATCCGATCCCTTGAAATAACACTCCCCGTCAGGTTGTCATCCCGACAGATTGGATCCGATCCTTTCTAGAGGTTCCAACCTGTTGGGTACTGTCACGACAGATTGTCACCCCAAGCGGCCTGCTTCAAATTGTCACCACGTCAGATTGGCACCGATCCTTTCTCGAGGTTCCAACCTGTCGGGTACTGTCACGACAGATTGTCACGCCAAGCGGCCGGCGTCAGGTTGTCACCACGACAGATTGGCACCGCGCCTTCTCGAGGTTCCAACCTGTCGGGTACCGCGCCGTCAGATTGTCACCGATAGCGGTAGGCATCAGGTTGTCCCCACGACAGATTGGCACCGGCCCTTCTCGGGGTGACAATCTGTCGGGCAGCGCACACGACTGATTGTCACCTCTAGGATCGGTGCCAAACTGTCGTGGTGCCAATCTGACGGGGTGACAATCTGACGCGTACCCGAGTGAGAGAAGGCCGCTCTTCACACACCAGTTCCGATATTCCGATTGGCCATCGGCCATGGGTCGCACGCCGTCGACCGATCGTTTACGTATGGGGGGCCTTAGGATCGAACCTTAAAACTTCATTTTATACTCGTTGTAATTAGACGTCACCGTATGCCTGGAGTAATACCGTCTTGTAACAATTAATGCATGTGAGTATGGGCGCATTGACATCATTATTAATGTTTAAGTTCTAAATTAAAAAATCGTATTTACAATGATGAATTTGTAATTATCTATTTCAACTTAAAGGAAACAGTTTTTCAATAATTTAATAAACACTTGACCAGAATTTAAATTTTCCTAATTTATTGAAAATAATACATTCTACGTTTCCTAATTAATCATTACAGTATTTTATAATGTTATATTTGTAATCCATCTTCTTACTCCTATAATGGTTTTGTCTGTTACGTCCCTTTTTCTCTCGACCTACTGAACCGATTAGCAAGGGCCACCTCGTAAAACCAATAAATAAATTGAAACATTTTATTATCTACATAAACAATAACATGTGAGTACTGTAACCCATTTTTACAGCAATCCAACGGTTAACTAAGATTAAAAAATGTAAACAATACCAAAGTGGTTTTTAAGAAGTTTGTATTTTTAACTATAAATAATTTGTCAAACTGTACACAAAATAAATTTTGTGTACAGTTATAATATAAATAAATAATATAAATAAATAATAAATATAAATTTATACAGTTACTAGCTGTTGCCCGTCACGGCTTCGCCCGTGATGGAATTTATTTTATAGGTAATACAATCGTTTTGAAGAGCAACGAAATCTACTTCCTTGAGAATGACATTGGAACAATGAAGTAGTGTGAGTGGAGCTCTGAAGGAATTTCGCAAAACCTGTTCTTAGAGAGAAAAGGTTTCTTAAATAGAAAAGGCCCTAACCTATGAGCAAATAGGAACGACCATGTCAAATTTCAACCCCGTACGCTCTACAGTCATATTGAAGACATGTGGGTCGGAGCCCTAAAGAACATTAAACAGTACTTTTGCAAAACTGTTTCATAGTGAACACCTATTAGCAAACCGGAACCTTTACGTTAAATTTCACCCCGTAGGATCTATAGTAGATTTGAGAGTTCGTGGGGAGGAACCCTAAAAAAAATTTGCAAAATTGTTTCTTATTGATCACCTATGAAGAAAAAGGAACGTCCATGTCAAATTTAAAACACGTTGGCCCTTGATTAATTTTGAAGTCAGGTGAGGTGGAGCCCTAAAGAACTACAAAAACTATATTTACAAAACCATTTCGTAGTGAGCACCTGTTAGCAAAACGGAACATCCACGTTAAATTTATACCCCATAGAATCCATGGTAATCTTGAGGTTCTATGGGGTGGAGCCCTAAATGAAATTTTTCAAAATTATTTCTTAGTAAGTAACTATGAGCAAAGAGGAACGTCCGATTCAAATTTAAACCCCGGAGGCCCAACAGTAATTTTGAAGTCCTGTGGGGCGGAGCACTAAAGAACTTGGAAAACTGTATTTGAAAAACTGTTTCTTAGTGAGCGAGCACCCGTGAGCAAAGAGAAACGTCCATGTTAAATATCGACCCCGGAGGCCCAAAAGTAATTTTGAAGTCCTGTGGGGCGGAGCCCTAAAGAACTTCGAAAACTGTGTTTGCAAAACCATTTTCTTAGCACCCGTGAGCAAAGAGAAACGTCCATGTCAAATAACGACCCCGGAAGCCCTAAAGTAATTTAAAGTCCTGTAGGGCGGAGTTCTAAAGAACTTCGAAAACTGTATTTGAAAACCGTTTTTTAGTGAGCACCCATGAGCAAAGAGAAACGTCCATGTCAAATATCAACCCCGGAGGCCCTAAAGTAATTCTGAAGTCCTGTGGGGCGGAACCCTAAAAGGGATGTTTAAAGCACTTTTTTGAGCACCTAAGAAAAAAGAGATCACTCCAAATTTCAACCGTGCAGGTTTCCTAATTCATATTTAAAATTGGCCATGCGGATAGCGTTATATTAAAATTTCGAAGGCCTGTGGGGTGGAGCCCTGAAGGAATTTTGTTAAATCATTTCTTAGTGAGCACCTAAGAGGCAAGACGAACCTGTGATTAATGTTTCAAGTAAATATGTTTGGTAGTTCCTGAGATTTCATGATGAGTCAGTCAGTAATCACTACCCGTCAGGTTTAGCTTGGTCGTTAAGCTCACTCGCCGCAACTATCCTCTAGTTTCTTATTACCAATCTCCCCTCAATAATTTGAATCAGAACAGCTGTTTACAAAATTAATATTCCTTAATGTAATCATATGTTCCAATACAAAAATGTTGCTTCCATAAGAATAACATGGTAACTTTGAAGACGTGTGGGGCGGAGTCCTGAAGGAATTTTCAAAAACCGTTTCTTAGTGGATGCCTACACCCTAAAAGGAACGTCCATACAAAATTCCAAGGTTCTAGGTCTAGTAGTTTAGGCTGTGCGTTGATACGTGAGTCAGTGGTATTTGACAAATATATAGTAGATAAATAAATAAATTTTTTAAATCATAATCGTCAGTAATAAAAAATCTTCTTTCCACACCAAAAAGTAAATCAACAATATTTTATTTTAACGATATGTTTAAATTGTCTGTTTTATAAATTACAGTATAGGGGTCTATAACTTACCATTGCAGCTGCTTCTATCTTGAATTGACTGAGCTAACTGATTTCTCATTGAGAATCTCCCCTAATATATACCCGGTCGGGGGGAAAAATCAGAAAAAACTATGAACTTGTTATTACAAAATTTAATGTCACTAATTAATGGACTGTAAATTTAAATTAATAAACTACATAAATATAACTTCCTATAGTATTGTATATTTGCAGTTGCCGGTCCTAATTGGTAACGGGTTGGAAGAATAACAATAAGTTAACTATAAAGTTGTTACGGTTATAGTTCAAACAAAAGATATTGCTTCATTATAGAATTATGTCAAGCGAGAAAGTCATTTAAATAAAAACACAAAAACGATTGTAATTCGTTGGAAATTTATACATTTTTAAAAGTTTTATTATACGTTTAATATCATCATCATTAGGCTACGTCTTAAAAACAATTTGGTTAAAACTTGAAACTAATTAAAACTTTTAGCCAATTTCCCATAGTGAATAAGCTATTACTGTAGGTCTCATGGTAAGACCTAAGCCCAGAACCATGTTACTTTTTTCATTTTGAGTTGCCCAGAGACCAAAAATAATGGTCATTAAAATTTATATATATACACATATGTATGTATGTGTTCCTAGACATGATAACTCTCGTACAAACGGTCCGATCGAGACCAAATTTGGTAGAGATGTGTAATCCTACCTTTATTTGGATGAGTTCGTAAACCAGATATATCGAGCTACCTAAAGGAGTAGTTTTGGGGGGTTTTGTACTACAAAAATGGCTTTTTTTTGCATTTTTCATATTTACTGTTTAAAAAATTTTTAAATTTGATTTTCACCACTGGATTTAGCTAAAAACCACACAATTTAGTATTTTGAAGCTTTTCTCTATCTCCATTGGTTACCGAGATATTAAAAAGTCTAAAGACAGTACATTGTATTTTGGGGCTCCAATGTTAATCTTATGGAGAATAAGTATGTGTTAATTTCACTTACAAACCAATATTTTTGGATGAGATTTTATATTTAGCTTCATTTGGTTGATATTCAACTATTTATGTTAAAAATTTTTGGTTTTTGTACATATCATGGCAGCAAACCTGCATACTCTTTTCCAATGTTAATCATATATGAAGAATTTGCAAAGTCTTTTATTTATGGACAGCTATTGATGAAACTTAGTATATGGCTTCATAAGGTCCTAATAAATTTTTTTTACGCTTAAAATCTACTTTTAGTGTTCTTCATGGCAGATACCTGCACACCTTTCCCTATATTTATCATAAGGAGAATAGACATTTATTTCCCTAATAATGGTCCAATTTGGGTTAGCTATCCTTGGTTACCAATTTGAGCTATTCTGATTTGTCGCAACCAGCTTCAAAAATCTATACTTATTCAATACGCTAAGGGTATTTTTGTGTAAAGAACTCCTCCTGCCAGGGCCACCCACAGGGGGGATTGACGGCGCAATTTGCGCCATTGAGCCAGAATTTATTGTGGATTTTTGTGATTAGCGGGGATTTTTTGGATTTGGGGGGGGAATGAAAGAAAATCGTGTCTCCAATATGTATGGAAGGGGAAATTTGTATGGATACTGTGATTAATAAGTATGACCATGGTATGACAATTTGTATAAGTTATTATACACTACTTATAGCCCAGTCAATGAAGGGTAAACACCGGAACAAATTTGTAACAGTTTGAAACCTATACCATTCGATAGTACCCACCTAAGGGGTCAAAACCCCAAAAGTCCCCAAAAATCCCCTGGTGGCATTTCGCACAGCCCCCTTTAAAAACCCCCTGCACCCCTAATTGCATGAGTTTATAAAAACCCTTGCAGAATCGTTACCAGAAGGACTAGGGTCCTAAATCGTTTATTGTTGTATTCCTTATTAAATTGTCTACAGAAAGTGTAATTATGCATTTGTAGCTAAGGTCACTCATTAGTCAGTTATTTACAGTCAAACTCAAATTTTATTAAAATTTTAAAGTATTATTTTGCTTTTTTTAGGTCTAAGATGAAAATACGAAGTAATTCATAAAAGTGTTTGGGACAAAAGTTGTAGGAAATTTAATAACGAGTAAATTGATATATATAATATGGTAGTTACGGTCACGAAAATCTTGTAACGGCCGTCCAAAGCGAGAGCGGTGCCGGTTGCGGGCCGGCGCTGGGGTCGCGTCGGCCGCCGCGAGCCAACGGCTGTTTCGCTCATCGTGCACCATGTAGATATGAATAACTTTGACAGTGACGTTGAAAATAGTTTATCTTATAGAAACACGTATTATGAATATGTCTACCTTCATTTGGTCCACGTTTTGTAACATTGCGTGTAAAAAGTGTTTGTCATAGTTTTTAATTTCTAAATGTTTAAACTTATATTATAGTTTAGGCACTTTAAACATTTTTGGGTGCGTTAAATCGGGTATTCATGATTTTTTGCAAAGTTGTATAAGATGATTAAATTTAATAATTTCAACAATTTTTGCCCTCTGGGGACGAACGCATCATGGAAAAAATATGAAAAATCTTAACATTTCCCCACATTTTTAACTTTTTTGTAATTTTTATTTGTAAGGGCGATTTTTCCGAAAAAAAGTTATTCTAAAAACCACTTTTATTACACTACAATTGTAATTTCTACAATTTAAGACCTCAATAATTGTAATACTGACTGTAAAGACAGTTTATAATAAGTAATACTCTTCTTAGGCCTACACTAATTCAGTTAGTATTTTTTTTTATTTCAGGGGAAAATTAAGGCTTGAATTTTTATCCATTAAGGTCAGCTAATTGAGTACTATTGTTTGAAGTAAGTCCTAAACAATGGTAGATTTACATTTTTATATAAAAAATATAAAAATTTAAATTTTAGTCTCAAATTTTTACATTATTACTGTAACACTATTTTTTATGTTAATAGACCCATTTCAATTCATGTGTCCATTTAATTGAAAATATAAGCAAATGCCAAAACAAGTATCAGCGTTAAATAAGCCATTAAAAATAATCAGGTCGGTAGATCCATGCCTGCGGTTTTTTTATATGGGTTTAAAGGGGCCAAAAATAATTATTTTCAATTTTTCATAACTTACTTATTGAAACTTAACAATGTCATTTAAACAGCTTATAAAATAAATATTTTAGTGATTTGAACTTTTTAATAGGTTACTAGTACACGTTTTGCTCGACATCGGGCAATTTATTTTGATACAATAAAAAAGCTACATTTAGTTCTAAGTCAATAACGTCCGACCAATCCAATATTGTGAATATCAGTCAACACCAAAAACTACAGCTGTACATACGTTAACTGATGTTTAAAATGCTCAAACCAATCTCAAAGTTATTCTAATGGGAAATTTTCACATTCAATTAGTGGACCGCGCCCTTATTTTAAGTTTGATTCTCATAATTTTTTGGCTTAAACAACTACAGACCAAGCCCTATCCAACGACACCACAAACTTGAAAATCGGTTGAGAATTGTAGGAGGAGTTCTCTAGACAAAAAACCTTAGCGTATTAAATAAGTATAGATTTGGTGTCAGAGAAAATTTTAAAATATACAATAAAAAAAAAACATGTTTATTTTACGGGAAATAACGAAACCCCACCTTGCTTATTTTTCATATATCTTCATAAAATTTAGTATGCACATTCATACAGTTAAGGATAGTTATTATTATCTCCAAATATTCACTTCACAGCAATACTACGTAAAACACAGGTAGTATTCTTTTTTTATAAATTGCAGCATCATTATATCAGGGTCCGTGAGTCTAATGTTTATATTTCATTAGTCTATTGCCATAGCAATATATCATACTCGTTATAGAATGCCTGCGAAGGCCTACTAAGCAAAATTATACATAATCATGAAGTTTATAAAAATCACATAGGTCTACGTTTACTACTGATGTAGGAATATGTAGAATTGCTGTGACTGGACCATTTTCGACAAATAAAATTTAATCCTAAATATTTGAAAGTCCATACCAAGTTTAGTGCAGATGTATGTGTACAAAAGTAGCAAGATAATGGGATCTACCGGTAGTTATTTATAATAAAATAACATTATTTTAAATTGTGTTTTTTGGGTTTAATATGCATCCAGATAAGTTATATCAAGAATTCAAAGCAATTATTTGTTTTTATGAGCTCTTTAAAAGGGTTTAAACTGAAATGATAAGTTTTAATAAGTAAGAGAAAGATATTTAAAATATTTTTTTTATTGATTTACAGATTTCATTTTGAACTGGCATACCAAATTTTAACAAAATCACACGTTTGTTAGGGGGATGTTTTGAATTTTTAAATTTAATGGATAAGCTAGCTAATAGCCCGTAAAAAACTACGGCTAATCTATAAGACTTGTTATGTATTAAAAATATATAAATGTGAAGTATTATAATTTTTATTGGTCACAGAGTTCCCTGCAAATTCTGAGAGGGTATTAATCTGAAGCAAAATTTCTACCATTTCTTTATCAAACGTTAAGTGTCTACAATAAGCGTTTCAGTTTACTGAATACAAGTCAATATGAGTATCTCAAATTCTAAACCCTAAAAATTAATAAATTTTAACCTATATACCCCCTCTTACGTTGTTATTTGTTTATCTTGTATTTGAACTATTTACAGCAGTTATTAAAAATATAAATTAACTTGTTTAGTGTCCCGAAAACCACTGTTTCGCAGTCTAGTCCCGAAAACTTTGTTTACCAACACGCCGGGAATCAACTAGTTTCGATCACAGCTGACCGTTCCGAAAACAACGTTTATCGCAATGGTATGATGAAAATTCATTAGCTAACGTCATCCTATGCATCATGTTTAAGGTTGGTATTTTCTAAATAATATGCCACAAATTCGATCTCAAGAGGTCAAATATGTCAAAAGTTTTTGCATTTCATAGTTTCAGCGCAATATGATTTCCAGTGAAGTTTGACCGCCTGCATATTCCGGCTCGTTCATTCATTTGAGGTTGATTTTGCAGTATTAATATCTACTAATGCAAATCATTTTTGCAAAAAAATTTTTATGTACAAATCAACCTATCCTTGCATTTAAAATTTTCTACTAACTCCTAGTGGGCCGAACTCAGTGGTATTGAACACTCAGAAATAGAGTTTTAACGTTCAGTAATAGCAAAGGTGTGGTTACAGGTAAAAATTACAAAAAAGGGAAAAATGTGAGAAAATGTTAAGGTTTTTCATTGTAGGCCATGGTGTCACAAAACATGGACCGATTGGAGGTAGAAATATATTTTTATAAGATACACTATTTTGGCTTCCAACTGAATTTATATTTTTTTTACCTAAATTTATAATAACAATATTAAGCTGTCTCCAGACTTCTCCGCAACCCTCGTAAATAGTACTGTGGATTGAATCTTAATTAAAATTCTAAAAACTAGAAATTTTAAATAAAATTCATACAGTTATAACGATATTCAAGTTTTTTCTATTTCTTAACGAAATGTTTTTTTTTACCTCAATGAATAATATATTAAAACATTCGTTAAAAAAATAGCTTATCTCTTGTGTTAGTTCTAGTCAGGTTGAAATCATTAAAAATAAACTCTATTTATATGTTACCAAAATTTTTACCAAGCATCACATTTAAAATATAAATTTAAACTGTGTTTTTTTTTATCATTGCTACCTCGTAAAATATTAGTGGTCTGCTTAAAAAAGTAAGATAATACTTTGTTAATCAGCAGTGATAGTCTTAGATTGGTCTAAGGTTTAATTGTTATTTTACGGATTTATTGCCATTTCACAAGGGATTTTAAATTTTTCCTATCATCTAGGGGCCATAAGAAATCCATTGACCCCAAAATGATCACTATATGTTTAGTAGTTTTCTCTCTAGACGCTTAAATGCAATATTTTATTATATACGATATGCCTCGATAAACATTTGCAAAAATAGTGTTTTTCTAGAGACTTAAAAATGAAAATTTAACATCGTTCTGGGCTTATTTCAAACAATGAATAGTACTGTGTAAGCTGCTAAAACCTCAATTTCCAAAATAACTAATTTTTTAATAGCTTAAGTAGAAAACTACTTATTGTATTTTTAAATTATTGAGGTCTTAAATTATATGGTATTAAATGCAGTGAAATACGAGGGTAATCTTTTAGAACATCTTTTTTTAACTAGTCCTTGCATGTAAAAATTACAAAAAAGTGAAAAATGTGAGAAAATGTTGAGTTTTTTCTATTGTAGACCTTGATGTCACAAAATATGGACCAAATGAAGGCAGAAAATATAAACCTACCTTCATATTTTCTATATTCATATTTTCTGTATTCATGGTACGTGTTTTTATAAGATAAACTATTTTCAACGTCACTGTCAAAATTATTCATATCTACATGGTGCACGATGTAAATATCCGTTGACTCGCGGCGGCCGGCGCGACCTCAGCGCCAGCCCGCAACCGGCACCGCTCTCGCTTTGGACGGCCGTTACAAGATTTTCGTGACCGTAGATACCATATTATATATATCAATTTACTCGTTATTAAATTTCCTATAACTTTTGTCCCAAGCAATTTTACGAATTATTTCATATTTTCATCTTAGACCTAAAAAACAAAATAATACTTTAAAATTTTAATAAAATTTGAGTTCGACTGTAAATAACTGACTAATGAGTGACCTTAGCTAAAGACGTATAAAGCACATTCTGTAGACAATTTAACAAGGAATACAACAAAAAAAGATTTAGGACGCTAGTCCTTTTCGTAACGATTCTACAAGGGTTTTTATAAACTCATGCAATTAGGGGTCCAGGGGGCTTTAAAGGGGGGCTGTGCGAAATGCCACCAGGGGATTTTTGGGGACTTTTGGGGTTTTGACCCCTAAGGTAGGTACTATCGAATGGTACAGGTTTCAGACTGTTACAAATTTGTTCCGACGTTGGCCCGTTTTTGACCTTCATTGACTGGGCTATTAATTATTAATGGTAAGTCTTTGCATGTTTTGATTTAGTGGTGTTGGCCAACCTGTTCATAAAAACATATGTTGAGTTGACTATTATGATATATGATGTAATTTATTCGTTCGGCTGCGTGGAAGTAATTCCGAAGCCAAGCCATTTCGGCTAAAAAGAATTTAAAAAAAAAAATTATTCGTAATTCTAAAAAAGGGCAGAGCAGAAGCATAGCGTCAATTAATTGTCATTCTACGTTTTCTTGTTTCCTAGCCACTTTTACATCTATAAACAATATAAATTACACGATATTTTGACGAGAGAAAGTATAACATCGATTTTCTGAGCTACCTTAATTCTAGCGTAATAATGCCTATTAGTGGTTACGATACACATGATGATGGACCTGGCTTTGTCGGCATACGGTTCTGTCAAGAATGGTAAGCATAACCTAGATGAGTTTATAAGTAGGCCTAACTTATTAAGCCTAGGCCTACCAGTAAAATCCTTTATTACAAATTACGTACAAATTCCTATTGTATTGTGGAAATAAGTTTACACTGGAATACGTTGCACACTATTTAAACTAACTGGGAAGATTGGATGCTGTTCAGGTCGGCAATATTTTGGAAAAGTTTATGGCCAGGAATCATATCTGACGACTGCAAGTAGATCCATGTATAATTTTGAAGACTGGAATTTCATCTACTCCTAAGTAAAGTGAAAAATCTGTATTTTCATGACAACAGTTAGGCCTCTATTTGGAATATACTGTAGGTAGGTTTTCAGATAAGCGGGGTAGGGAATTGCAGGACTCTACAGTGTTCCCAAATCCCTTAGGCTAGGGTGGCCAAATCATTCACGAAGGAAACCAGGACGGTTCCGAAAATGTACCCTTCCCTCCCCCCCCTCCCCCACATCACAGTATACCAACCAACTGGTCCATTGTTCCCTGGACAAGAATTAACTTAGGCTCATAATACCTGATTGATTTATAGTACGGTAGGCCTATATGTTTTTAATTACAGTTAATTAATAAGAATCATGCAAAAACAAAGTTTTATGAGTTTTCTAAACCCAAACCTTTAGTACTCTATGTTGATGTAGAATTGTTCAAAATTTAACGTGTCATCGAATAATATTAATACATATTACAATAATTTACAACATTATGACTACATAATGTTGACTACTGTAGGTATTTATGGTTCAAATGCTTGAATAATATAGTTATGATGATTAAATATACTAAATTTTATATTACACAGAACTGATTGTGCGATGGTAATGATTGGCCTTGCACAAAAGGATATTTGCCACCATGCTTCCGGCGTTCTTGACCATGTCTTTCTTATTTCAAACGTAAGTTAGTTATAAAATTGCACACAGTCACATTCGTAATTATGAAGAATCTGGAAGATTTCTTTCAGCGTCCACTTCCATTCTATTTCGTTGGTAAAAAATTGAATTGACCTCAATATTTTATGTCTCAATATTTTTTTAATCCCTTTAAAAACAGAATTCCGGGATTTTTGGGTGTCACGAAACAATTTTTCGGGAAGTAGACCTATAGGTTAACTAATTTGCAGTACTGTAGCCTATATTAATTTGTTCAAATTTATTTGACTTGAATTGATGCACTTATGCCCAAAGGCCAGGACCATAGGCTTCGTGTGAGCAACATTTTTTTGGGGGGCACAGAGGACAAATCAGTAAGTTACTAGTACAATCACAATCAGTAAAGACCTAAGTTTTAATATCTTTTTTACAACTTTAAAAAATTTGGGGGGTGGCATGTGCCTACCCATTTCCCATTGTCCTCCTACACCTATAGCTAGAAAAGTGTCAGGATTCTCTGGAACAGAATTAAGTTATGATGCAATTGCCTAAGTTAAATGGTCTTAAATTGGCGTACCCTACCAGGCAAGGAAAAATAGGATAAAGGCCTAGCCTTCTTCCTGCTTTATTCCTTTCAAGAAAAATTTTGAATCAACCTACTACTGTACCTGTTGCGATGTAAATTAATTAAATTTGCATGGTTATCCCCCCCCTATATATTAAGCTTTGTTGGTAATGTGGAATAAATTATTAATACAATTATTATGTTAACGTGACTCTCAAATTTACCCTACTAAATTTATGTAAATGACGAATTCCAAATTATGATTTATGTGGGGGGTTTGAGTTAGTTCTGTATCTTTATATTCTATTTTTTGTTAGTTTAATATTTCCTTTTTAACTTTATGATTTAAGTTAGGCTACCTTGTGTGGTGTGTTAAAAATTAATTGTAATTTGTTTGTTTTAGCAACAACATGTTGTATCCCAGAGAAGATAAAGAGAATAAAGTTCTTCTCTATGCAGTAAGTAGGCGTAATACTACATTTTATGTATCTTTTAGGATTTTGAGTGCAAATATAATGAATGTTACCACATTCGCAAAATAGCAGGGGCCACAAAATTTTGAGCCTCAATTTACGACAGTGTTGCAAATCTGTGTTGACTTCAGCTGTTGGCATCTGTTAGGCTACCAACCAAAGTGAATGCAATCAAAATTCAAAACAAATAAAACATACAACATCGATACAAGGTAAAAAATAATTTATAGGAATACATTGCGAGCAACTCAAAAATCCGTGCCAACTAATTACTAGTAGGTATAATAAATAAGTATAATAGTAGTGTTCTATCGAGTGCCATGAAAAAAAAATCAAGTCCTGATAAATAATAATTAATTAATCAATCAAATAATCAATAGTAGTAACTAATATCATAAACATGTACAGTACACTCTCGTTCATCGGAACTAATGTGGCGGACGGCCGATTCGGATGTCAAAAAATTCCGATGAAGCGGAGTCCGTCGTGAGTCATCATTTCCGCCCGTACGTTGACCTATCGTGATTGTATTCACTCTTGTTTTAAGATAACACAAAAGATTTTATGAAAATAAGGCACTCAAACTTTGAAAATTAAGTAACAATGTAACAACCTATAGGAATGAAAACACCGCAGGAAATAAAGATCCAAAATCTTTATTCTCATATTCCAAATTCATATTCCAGCAGTCAACTGACTTCCACGCAACACAGGTGCAGTCGCGACGCGAGACAGACTGAATGACAGTTTGGGAAGCGGTCGACGCGGATGTTCACTTCCTGCCCCCTTCCTCTTTCTATTTTTGTGCGAATACTCCACGGCCTCGTAAATCACATCGATGGGTACAGACTATGGAAAACGCCTGATGACTTTTGATGCAAAATGTGATACTTCACTGTTGTGCGGATAGAACGAATAGAAATTGAAGGCGCTAAAACGGAAAAATTATTTATTCCTTGAGAAAAAAAATTAATAATATCCAGATTTTAAGTTCCGATGAAGCGGAGTTCCGATGTCGCCGAGTCCGATGAACGAGAGTGTACTGTAATATAAAACAACAAATTGTTAAGCTTTCACTAGAAACTAAAAGTAAAAGCCTTGAATGTGGAACCTGTATGATAAGTGTAACTGACCAATAACTTAACACAGATCTCACATTTCTTGTGACTCAAATTATAAAGAATAATAAATAGTTTGACCTCAGTCAAAGTGAGCTAGGCCTAATAGAGATTAATTTATGGCAACATTTTACCTGAATTACCTCCGTTGTCACCAAGACCAGCAGAGCCGGTTAGGTTGTGACAAATTATAAAACATAATTTAAAACTAATACTTCCGGGGGTGGAATGATTTCATTTTATGAGTTTGGCGGTGGATGTTAGACCATAGCCTGAAGTCTGTCTTCAAAGAATTCTTTGAGACTAGTATGGGTTGGACTTTAACCACATCTTGAGGGCAGTGCCGATTGCCTTAACTTCTAGATTCTCCACTTGAGTGGGTAAGGAGTTATAGATCTTAAGTGCAGGAGTTAGAGAAGAGCTTTTTGTTTTGGCCAGCCTGCAGTAGATGTGAATATTCAGACGATGTCTTGTGCCATAGCTATAGATATTATTGTTTAGTAAATTGTTGCGGACATTTTCCTTCACTGATTAGTAAACAAAATTCACGACGTTTCGGGATCTGGAATCTGATTCCTTCTTCAGGTGGAAGCTCAGGCGGGATCAGATTCCAGATCCCAAAACGTCGTGAATTTTGTTTACTAATCAGTGATGGAAAATGTCCGCAACAATTTACTAAACAATAACATTAACTCACCATCACCAACAATGAACTTCAAACAAAGAATTGATTCTCGGCTATGGATATTGTTTCTTGTGGGGTATAGATGTAGGTTAGATTTGACAAAAGTGGCTGAAAGGTATATATAGTGACTATAGATAGTTAAGATTGCTGTCGCAGCAAAGAGAGGTCTACAATATTCTAGGCGTTGACTATGGGTTATAATACAAACTGCTTTTTTCTGTAGTTTTAAAACTTGTAGGCATTATGAAGCGTGGCCCCAAAGAAGGAGTCCATAACTCAGAATATACTATGGAAAAGGGCATGGTACACAACTATTAAGTACAAGTCACTAACCAGTCGGGTTAACGGTCTCAGCAAGAACACAACCCTTGCCAACCTCTTACAGACAAGCCCGGATTATCCACTAGGCCATGGCCTAGGGTGTCAGCCAGGGGAGGGGGCCGTTAAACGGGCCTTTGTTAAATATTACGTTTTAGTCAAAAAAATATTTAACCGCAAATATAATTTAATTTAAACTTTTTTACAAATTGTTTGATTAAATTCTTTAATAACAAGAGTAGATGATCGTGTGCTCTACCATATAGGCGAACCAGGCACTAGGCGACCCCCTAAGGTGCCGGGACCCGAAGGGTTCCTTCGCGACGGGGCGAACGCCCCTGATCCACCGGAAAGAGTATCCCTGATTAGCCGAAAGAGCGCCCCGACCTGGCATAAAGAGCACCCCCAATTGGCATAGATAGTGCCCCTGATTGGTCCAAATAGGTAGGTTAGGTGCCTATTTAGTGATCAGAGTTGTGATCAGTGTTGAATTGCGCTTGAACCGCGGTAAAAAGAACCCCGATTGACGGTAAAGAGGGCCCCTGACCGTCAGTAAACATTGCCTTATAAACGTTGATAATAGCACCCCTGATAAGAGGGAAATTGCCTTCTCAATCGACCGTAAAAAGTGCCACTGATCGATGGTAAATAGAGCCCCCAATAAGTATAAATAGCGCCCCTGATTTGCGGTTAAGAGCATCACCCCCAGAGTTCCCCAGAGAATTCACTGAGGAATTCAGAGGAATTCTTTTAATACTGTCCCCAGAGCAGGTTAAGAGCATCACTGGCGGTCAACATCGCCCTGTAATCGACGGTAAATAGCACCCTTGATCAGAGTTAAATCGCGCGCTTCTAGTTTCCCTCAGTTCTAGCAATTAATATACATTATTCTTTTCAAGAATTTTGTCTTACATTTGATAAAATTTAAACCATTAATTTGCTTTTAGAAATAAAAAATAAATTCTATTTCCTTTAAACCTACTACACAATGTGTATTTCTTGAACCTTTGCCCTGGATTTAAATTTATTTCTGTAATACTATTATATACCTAAGATTTGATTTAAAATCTAACATTCATACGGTAGTAAAATGGTACATTTGTGTAAAAGAATTTTGTCCATGAATTAAAGTGACGAAAATGGTGATTCTCTTTGGTCTAGGGGGTCAGAAAGTGTTCATCCGGGCCTGCTTACAGACCATTTCAATATGGTCAGCGGCCCAGGCTAGTTTGTGACCTATAGTGAAACCGAGAAGGGTTACTTACATTGTTTGAATTGTGTGCATATTGGCTAAGAGTACAAATGAGCCTCTGGGTCTTGTCATCATTAATTTTTAACTTATTTATCATGAACCAGGACTTAGCTTCTTCAAATAGCATTTCCTCTCATTCCAATGCCAGGGCTGGGTTTTTTTCCGGGGGACAACATGGTAGTGGTCTTCTGTGAATCTAAGGGCTGTGCCATGAAGTTCAAAGTCATTTATAGTGACCAAAAATAAAACCAGTCCCATTACGGAGCCCTTGCCGCACATTCGGAGGTCGATATTGAGCTTCACCCAAGGAGCTCTATTTTTTTGTTGTCTATTTTGAAGATATGACCTAAGTGTATCTAGAGCTCTATTTTTTTGTTGTCTATTTTGAAGATATGACCTAAGTGTATCTAGAACCTTACCTAGACTGGGGCGGTGGCAACGTCCTGTAATCCAGCTACTTGGAGGTCACAAATTGTGGATAAGCGATGGCTTGTGGATGCGATATTCCCTGGTGGGGATTAACGTCCACTAGTGAATACTATTTCATTCATAAAGACTATCCTCATAATTAGACCAATTCGTATATATATATGAGGTCAAAATTGTGGTTCGGATCCCACGTTAAACTGTAGGTCCCTAGATACCATTGGCTGTTCTGCTATGAATTATCAGTCCTGTCTAAGGAGAATGTCGGCCTTAGTCAGTAACAAGACTTCAAGATCGCGCCACAATCATCCTACACTCATCTCTCATTCATACTTAGCTTTAAACTACCTATTGAGTTAGGTCGCCATTTCAGTAAAAGTGTTAAAGGTGTTGCTAACCATGCCATAGTGTTTAAGTTTACTGATCATTAGAGGACTACAAATGATTTAAAAAAGATTTTAGCCTTCAGTAAATTTAATACTCTTTAAAGTAGTAGGTAGAAATTGAGTTTAGGTTTTGTTTTATAATTTAAAATCCGAATCCAATCCTAAAAAAAATATTCTAGAATCTTTATTTAGGCAATTGCATTTGGCCCAAAAACTACAAATCAACTAAATTGGCCATCCTGAATTAAAAAGAGATTATCTCTTTAAATGAGAAATAATGTTTTTAATTTTTATTTAGGCCTACAAACCCAACCAAACACTAGTTCTTTTCAAAGTTGCGTTAGCCTAAAAAAAATAAATAACTTTCTTTTACAGTAATAATAACTTCTTTTACAGATTAATAATTTAAATACTCTACAAGAACTGGTAAACAAAGACCAAAAGCATATAAAAACAACATTTTACGAAATTTTATTTAGTTACACAAGATTATCACTGATGTCAAATAATTTATTCGACTAAACCACGAAACACAAGTATACAAACTCACTGAACAAACAGCTCGACCATGACAATACGACTTAAATTGGAAACGACTGTCTTGGATTGGATCCCAAGGATCTACTTTTAAATTTTATTTACTTTAGTCGCCACTGGCAGCGATTGTTTTTAAAAACTGCTGTTTGGTTCTGAAACTGCTTTTTTAAAAGCGCTAGTTTCCTGGACAACTCCAATAAAAATATCTTCTATGTACGGGTATTATGACTGTTTAAAACGACATACACATGTCGGCATATGATTATATATGAATTTAAAACACAAATAAATATTAAATCTTTTCTGAAGATTCTGTGGATTTGAGAATTAAGATTCCGCTTTGAAACATCACTTACTTATTTATTCCATCGGGAAACCCATTACATTACTTTAATCTCCATCCTAATTAATAACAACAAGATGGTACTATTGATAGCATTTGGTAACAAAACACTTTGATGCTGGCAGTTCTAATATAATAATAATATGTAATAGTTAATTAACAAATGACAATAATTTAATAGGTTAAATAGTTAATAAATAGCATTGTTATAATGGTAATACTGCTACAATAGTAATAGGTAACTTCTTTGAAGATACAATAACATTGTTTTTAAATTGAGATAGCCTTAGGTCACAGTTATGGCATATCTAATGTTCACTTTGCAGATTAATTTCATAAAATGCTTAAGCTAATGAGCTCGTCTTTAAAAAAGAACAAGTCTTTTCGGACTTGGTATTTGAGCAAATGTGACTTGTATAATATGTAATGATTAATGGTTGCACAATGACAATGATCTCGAAACAGCTCCACGATTTTCTTCTAACTTTACAGATAGCAAACTTCGCAAACTTCCTCCATTGAAATAAATTTATACATGTTTGTAATTTATGAAAAAACCTAATATTGGTAAAATGCAGAATTGACGTCCATAGCATTGTTAAGGTCGCCATTTCAATAAAGGTATTAAAGGTATGAAACAAAAGAATTGCTGAAAACTGTCAAAGGATCATGTTTGAAAAAAGAAGAAAGTAGGTGCAGTAACAAAACAACCGTGCAATTTGTTAAAATACAGAATAACAATAGTAAAACGAAACAAAACAAATAAGAATTATTAGAAATTATTAAAATAACTATTAACTGTAGAAGGAAAACTCATGCTAAGGTTTCAACATGTGGTTTAAAAAATCCATACTAGAGTGCAGATTTAGTCTGTGGCACTACCCTTGAATTAAAAATTTCTGAATGGGAGTGAGTGAAGCCAGGGCCAGCATTAGGGCAGTGTGAGCGGTACGACCTCACCGGGCCCCGCGCTCATAATAGCTCCGCGCCTGTAAAAAATAACAAGATTTAACCCAGCAGTGGGCCGATTGGTTCAAAAAATTTTGTTGGTCTGTTGGTAGAACCACTGAACTAGAACACCAACGATATGTGACAACTACACCTGATAGGCCTACCAAGAGAAAAGCACCAAGTATGTCACATTTATTTGACAGTTGCTATATCAGCTGAACTACCAAATACGTCACTGATTTTGTTGTTGTTTTTTTATGTCACCTATCTTATTATACTCTTCGTTTCTTGGTGAAAACCAGTGAAAACAGCTCGAAAGTGGAATACATGTGGAATATATGTCATTCGAAAGTTAACATTCTAAACTTTCTTATTATAATAAGAAATAACTGCTAAGTAACTTTTCTTATTACAATAAGAAATAACTGTTAAGTAGTTGTGTTACAACGTAATAACCCTTAGAATATTCATAAAGTTTTAGTACCGTACTTGTCAATCCAAGTAACCGCCGCATTTGAAATGTCAAAACATGACTTTTTTAACTTCCGTAGCTGTGGTAATTTTCATAGTAGGCTATACATTTTCATTCGGCACCACTGGATTGTCAAAGAGTTGCTCTTTTTTACCATCAATTTTTATGTCATTAGTCTCACTGATTAAAAATGTACGTATTTTCGAAAACAGGTGATTTTGGAACCTCTAACAAATAGCCAACAGCCCGCAGATGACCGTTTGCAAAATCGGTATTTGATGTAGTGTATATATCATTATTATTAATCTAATGATATGTCATTTTGAAGATGAAGAAAAACATAGATGTATTTAGTTTACAGGTTAGTAGCACTGATTGCTTCATTTGATCTGGGGATCTCATACCTGATATATTATTTTTAAAATGGGTCGTATTAGTAAAGTAGGCCTACAAACAAATCTTCAAATTGGGGAAAATTGAGTTACTTTTCCTACATCACTGAAAGTTATATTTTCACATTTTCAATCTTGTGTAAATAGTCAACTAAATAATTACCGAGTTTCAAGAAAATCGGTTAAAAAATGGCATCCGAACTAGGGGAATAAAATACCATGTTTTGCCCAATACGTATGGTTAATATGGCTGACTGTGCCACTAGCCCAAATGTGAAAATGACTCTTGTGTTTTTAGATATTAACTGCATAAATGCAGCCTAAGTTATTAATTTTTTTATTTTACTGTTACAGTGTCGTAATTGTGACTACAAGATGTTAGCTGACAGCAATTGCATTTATGTCAACAAAATCATGCACGAAATCGAGTAAGTAGTTTTATTGAAATTTCTTCAGTTTTCAATAATCATACAGAAATAATCTATATTTAAAAAAGGCAGTAATTGCTGAAGTATTTTTAACCATATTATGCAATACTCTTTCAATTATTCTGCTATCCATACTCTTTAAAGAACATAAACTAGACAAATAAATTTTGTAGGTCCAATCATCTTAGCAGTAACAATCATCTATAAGACAAATTTTTTTTGGCAGTGGAGCCAGAAAATTAATAGTTTTTAATGTGAGTTTTTACTTGTGTTTCATGCCATGTTGTGTTATTCTTTATTTGCCCACAAGGACTCAGACCTCATAACATTAGTAAAGTAAGTCTTGACTCAAGATGTTCTGCATATGTTGTCACTTTCAATAATGTCCTTAATCTACTGCAGAAATATAGTAAAAGTGCCAAAAGTTCAAGCCGAAGGTCCAAAAAACACAATCAAATAACTCTGTCAGTATTTATTGTTTTTTTGTTGTCTTTTAACTTATATTAGAGATTTGCCCCCTGCCCTAAATTCAACAAATACGTCACTTAATATTGACCGAATTTGTTAAAAAAATACTTTATAACTATAACATTTGTCCTTCTTATTTTACCACAATTTTTATTAAAATCACCGTCAAAATGTAATGATTCAGTCTATTATTATTCTTCCTTTAGATTAACATTGAAACTTTGAAATCCTGCAAGGTGTAGCCAGCCCTGACGGCTGATGTTATGATGGGTTTCTGCTCATCTACAGGACCTTTCTATTGGTATGCGTGGATTTCTCCCACGATGCACCCAAGCTGAGAAAAAAGTAGAAGAGTTTCATGCTTGCCCATTAATATGTAAATAATTAAAGATTGTTTTTTGTTTTGCTTTTAGATTTGTTAAAACTTTTAGTTGAGTTTAAATTAAGATATGAGACTTCAGAAAGTACAAAGAAGTTTTAGAGTTTTAAAGTACTCTGGGGATTATTCTTCCTGAGAATTGAGTTCTTAATTTACATATTAAGATAGAATTTCACCCAAAAATAAAAAGAACTTAACATAATCATTTACTTAACAAATTTGCTGTCCGAAAAATGATCAGTATAAGTTTCTGAGTGCTGGGTTACATCTTGTGAGGCTTCACCTACTGTTTATCAGTAGCATATTTTCATGTGGATGATGGATAAACAAATTGTGAGAAAACTAAATCCCCCACCATTATCATTGAATTAAAGAACATCTCTTAAAAGTTGACTGATACAACTGGTCCAAAGTAAATGACCAGGACGTATTGGAATGTCAGCAGCCTTCCAATAGGTGGATGGGGTAGGGCTTTGTTTACTTTTCAGATGATGCAGATGCAAAAGTTCAAAATATTATGTAAGTGATTGTCTTATATTGGGCAAAGCAAACTTAAAATCGTTTTGCAGAACAACAAAACTGAAATGAATGTTTACATTTTAGCGAACTGACCCACATAGTGTCTGATGTCATCTCGGACCCGACTCTGCCCAAAACTGAGGACCACCCGTGCCCCAAATGCGGACACAGAGAAGCTGTCTTTTTTCAAGCACAGACTCGGCGAGCTGAGGTACAGTATCTTCTTACAAAAGAATCTAACTACATATATAATAATATAACAAGAGGTTAAAATACCTGAATTGCCGTGTAATCCTTAAGTCGTCATGTTTTCTAACTACACAATCTAGCCAAGAAATTACTTTATACTCTCTATACTCTGGACACTCTTTGGTATGACACATTCTATAATACAGCTTTGCATTGTTAACAAATATCGCTTATGAGTAGGGATGGACGGGTCTCAAAATTACGAGAAATTTTCGAGAAGTTTTTAATCTCGTTCACCGAGACGAGATTTTATTTTGATCAAGATTTTTTGAGACGAGAAATAATTCGCGAATAACGATAAAAATGGGTATAAATAATCTACGAATTGCTAGACCATATTTTACTAGCAATTTAATACTGAAAAATAAATTATTTTGAAGCAATGTGAAGTGTTTTATTTTCTTATCCTCCTCACAACTACAAACTTAAATTGCCATCATAAATGGTGAAACCACGGCTGGACTTCCAAGATTTGGACTGGACTGGAGACGGCTTACGGCTGCATTTGCACTCTGCACGGACTGTTAGTGGTCGTTGAGTCAACATAGCTACTGATTTATAAAATAATTCATTTGTTTGATAAATCTTTAGAACATTGGAAAAACTTTATAAACAATACACAATCATTATTTGACATTTAATTGCTTCAAGACGATTATTTAAAACTTGATTCAAGTAATTTTTGTTAAATTTAAGAGCTGTTTTGACATTAGCAGTAAGAATATTAGTGACAATCAAATGAATGACAAGATGGCCAATCAGATTTAATAATGGCTAACCTCAAATATCCCACGTAATACAAAATTCCTTTCACACTCTTTGCAGAGTTCAGCTATTTTGGGCCATAAATGCTTAAAATCGGCTGATGGTTGATTTTATTTCAAGGTTTGGATACTAAAAAAAACTGAATAGGCCTATTAACAATAATTGTTGAACAGCAATAAATAGGTTGTGTTGAATACATAGAAAATCAATGGTCATACCAGAACCATACAGGCTTCATGGCTATACTAATGCTTGCTTTATTCAGTTAGGAGCAAAATAAAAACCTTACCACTAGCAGACGGCAAGGTCGGCAAGTCGAGGGAATTACGTGAATTCCAAAGCAGTGAAAGTTATGTATACAGGACTTGAATAGTTTGGGGAAATGACAATGAATAGCAAACAAAATGAGAGCTGAAGATTTTCTTATGGACAAAGACAAAGAAGAAGAGAGAGTTTAAGATTCAAATTTAAATCCACCAATTGAAAGCGATTTCTTGTTAGCCTCCCGGCCTCTAGGCTTGTGATTTGAAGTTAGTAGGCCTATGCCTATTACAAAAACTGTGAGTGAGGAAAAGCTCTTATTTGGAAACATTTTAAAGTAAATGAAAAGTGTGAAATATGAAAGTGAAAAGTGAAGTAAGTAACCGTAACAGAGGATTCTCTTTTTATGTTTTATTAAATGTAGGTCTGTAGGGTTCATGGTGAACCTAACATATATCTTCTCAATCTTTTTATTGGGTACATTCCTTTTTAGGCCTAGACCTTTTGTTAAGAAAGTGACTTTTTTAACTTCAGTTTATTAATATGATCAACAAGTTTCATAGAAATATTTGTTCCTTCACATAAATCAGGATTTAACAATGTTACAAAATCAGATTAAAATCCTGAACGCACATTTCTCGTAATGTACGAGAAGGAAAATCTCGTCTCGAAATTATTTGAGAATTAAAAATTCTCGTCTTGTCTCGTCTCGAACTAAAAATCCAATCTCGTCCATCCCTACTTATGAGTGTGATTTTTTTTACTAAAATGTATTGGCAAAATTTTCTTGTAATGCATTTTCAAGATTTAAATTGTATTTGTTAGTTGAAAAAAAATCTTGGGGAGCATTTGCTTGGTAAACTTAATTCTTTGTAGTAATAATATCAGTCAGACAAACAAGAGTATGTTAACACACATAGGTGTGTTAACAGTGGCGGATCTAGAACATTAATAAGGGGGGGGGCTAACCGGGGGGTCTGTGCCCCCCCCCCCCCCCCCGATCGGCGGGCCAGACCGGAGGGGGGTTCGGGGGAAGTTTTTGAAATTTAAGTGTTAAAAATAGCAGTTTCATGTCATTTCTTCACCCATCGCTTTGGAAAACAATACTAAATTGCCAATCAATGTTTATTACAAACAACAGTTTGGCCAATGTACCAACTTACATTACTCTTATCTTATTATCATTAATATTTAATGAGAATTTCTTTTGCATCGAGAAGTACAATGCATACACTAACCTTAAACAACCTTTATAGGCCTATCACTGTTGCTATCTAAATTTTCATTATCTTTATTTAGTATTGAAATGGTACACTCTCGTGTTAACACTTTTAACTTTAATATACTAAGTCGGTAATAGAAAGGTAGGTTAATATTTTAAAATGTTATTAATACAGTACTTTTCATCATGGATTAGCCACTAGATCACATATAGGCCTGGCGCATATGTTATGTAGATCACAGGTGGTGAACTTATAGCAAAAGAGTGGTTTACAATATTTCTGCTCTGTCTAGTGATCCGGAGGGGTTATAGTTTCACTACCATGGTTTTGGGTCTTTTTGGCCCATTATAAAGTGTTTACAGTTACAATTACATTAATCCTTCAATAGTGAAGTTGTCGTAGTATTAAAATTAAATAGAGACACAGACTCCAACACGGACATGGTACATTTCAATGAACAAAAACTCACCATTATGTATAATAAAATCACGTGCGTCGGCACCAAATGATGAGACTCGGCCTTTCAGACTGTTTTAATGTAGGACTACCGTTGCGGATGCTGCACTCTGGTTTATTTACTGTCGGATCAGATGTTCTAATTCTTTAGTTAACAGATGATTTCATTATTGTTACTGTTTCTTAAGTTTTTTATTCAATTGCAACTCTAAAAAGTGCTTAGTTGTAATATCCATTTACTTTACTTTTATTTATCTAAATATTCATAATCACCAATACAAAGTACAACAAAAAAAATTATCGTTTTTATTATAGTACCATCCGGCAATTAAGTAACTGGCTACAATTCAAAACCACATGTTAACTTGGACACTTGGTTTGTACTTTGACTGTTGAGTCAAAAAAACTTAATTTTACTTACTAAGCTAACTATTTTTTATGTTATTCGAAGTGTGGCCTTAAAAGCACATCTATTGAAAGAAGACTATTTACTGAACATCGTGTGAAAATTACACGTTTCTATGTTTTACTGTTTTTGAGATGGGCTTGCTTAAAGTCAGCCATATCACCGATGATCGTGGCGAACACATCTCCGCTAAAGGCTGTGACGCTGGGTTGGTTATAGCTGTCTAGTCGGTCTTATGTATGACTTATCACTACCGTGTGATTTGTTTTGAGTTAGTGAAAGTATTTTTGACCTATATATCAATAACAAACATAACCTAATCGTCGCAGCGCATTGTAAACTTGGCTGAGTACTTGTAGCAGGCCCGGTGTCAGGCCGCGGGCGGAAATGCGTTCACCGCGATCATCGGTGACATTTCTAACTTTAAGGATGTAGAACCGAAAAACCGTAAGACTTAAAAAAGTGAAATTTAACACAATGCTCAGTGAATAGTCTTCTTTCAATTTATGTGGTCTTTAATACTGCAGATCAAAATAACATAACAAATTAGCTGCCTTATGTATGACAATAGACAAAGTAGGCCTACCCAAAAGAAGATTTTCCTGACATGGAAACCTATAAATATAGGCCTTATCATTTTTATCCCAGAACTGCTTTATTTGAAAAGTTTGAAGAAAATCGTTGGAGCCTTTGTCGATATCCGTGTGTACATACATTTAGACATAATACAAATATACCTCATCAATAATATTAGATTATACTTAATAATATACTTTTTTTGTTAGTAGGGATCGAGTGCCGATATATACTATAATTAGTTTATAAGTACCTAGCCTATTTTTGCAAAAATTTATGATAGCTATTTGAATTTGTAATTATTTTAACGAATTCACCTCCAGTTAAAAACTTGGCTTAAAAAACTCTGGCTTTGATAAAAACTTGAACGTCAATTTAGACTGCTTTTCGTCGTCTTTTATTTAATCAGATTATCGTTTTCTTTAAAATGAACCAGTCTTATTTTTCTAGACATAACCTTCTTTAGAACTACTTTATTTATTATAATGAATCTTAATAATTAATTAAGTGATCTCGTTTGAATCAATAGGTAGTCACCTCAAAGGGTTTATCAGACATTACACATACAGCATTGCGTTTTGCTCAGCACTGCCTGTTGTTCTTGATTTCGTGTTGTGACAGGACGCGCAATTCAACCAAACATTAAATAAAACATCTAGTTGTAATTTTGATTCCCCTTCGCCTCCACCACTTCCACTTAGGCCCCTATTATACATTGCATCTTTCAAGGCACGTAAAATAAGTACATTGCACTAGATAGGAGCATTTATACCCGGCGCCTGACGGTCGTCTGTCGCGCGTCATCCAATAAGGTATACAGCGATTCGAGCGACACGCGGCGGGCGCAAGCCCTCGCGGCGTCGCTCGACGCGATGTAAAAGGGCCCTTAAACTTGAGGATGGAATACGTCACTCCCCATCTCCGCCTCGTAACTATACAAAGACTCGGCATACACACACAGAGGGACTCTGGAAGCCTCAAAATTGGTGCCCCACCGATTGAGATGGCGTACCAATAGAGACACTAAAATGACGGTGTCGTCTAGTTGAATTGCCAGAAAAGGATATTATAATATCATTTCTAAGAACAAATATTTGTAGGGGTGATGATTTTATTTCACAGTGTGCATAACAGACACAAAGTAGTTTACATTGAAAAATATCGGAAAAACGTGCGCTGGTTTGCCGGTGCCCCATCACCCGGCCTGCGCCCGACACGGGCCGTCGCGGCGCCCCACCTTGGCCCCCAAGGGGGGGGCTATAGCCCCCTTAGCCCCCCCCTTGGATCCGCCACTGTGTGTTATTGTAAATTAAACAGAACAATGTGTGTTAAAGTAGTTTTACAAGAGAGATTTTAACAAAAATATCTGGTCTGTTGAAACTTTGAAAACCTGTAAGGCCCTGAGGGCCGAATGTAAATTATTATGATAGGTTTCATTATCGACACAGATCCCAATATGTGTCAAATACAATTCGCCTAAAATTCACTAAGAGGTGAGTGGGCGTCTTTGGTTAGTTGCATATCATATTATGCTCTAACAGGCAGCGCATTTAATCATGAAGCTAAAGTCAAACTATCGAAAAAGTTCAATAATTATTTTTGTCTTGTGCCAAGTATGGATTGATGACAAATAATAAAATTATTACTTTGTAATAATCTTATTCTTATTGAAAAAAATACCTATACTGTATTACTTTTTGATGTTTTGTTGTTCATGGCACATGACTAAAAATCAATGCTTATAAATGTTACCGTATTATTGGTTTGGAAGCAAAAAAGGTTTTAATAATAAATGGTTTTAAATACACGATTATTATATGTATTTAATGGGGGAAAATGCTTTTCTGATAAATTTTATGGTGAATATTAATTATATTTAATGATAATTTTCGATTTCAGGAAGAGATGAGGCTCTATTATGTCTGCACTAATCAACACTGTACACATCGGTGGACTGAGTAGACAAGATGTGATTCAACATGGTATTGTGTTTTTATAACTATACTTTTATGTTCTTATTATGTTGTATTTTTATAGATTAAACTGTATTTAAATAGGAAAAAGTGTTTTCTTTGCTTCTATGAGGACGGCTTTGTTGGGCTACTACAACTTATGAGTGAAAATGTGGTGTTGATTGTGTTGTACCTTAAATGCACAATGCCTGCCTTATATTGGGTACTTGGTCAGGTTTTTCTTTTTTGTGAAAACTTCGCTAATTCAAGCATTATTGTTGTAGCGTTACAACAGTCCACCTAGTCACCATGTACCAGAAAAACCAAACCTTGGCTTCTTGCAACCAGCGAAACAACCTATATTTGATTTGAATCTTACTAATATGGGGAATAATAAGTTTTCACCCCAACTATGCCTTTTTATAATTAAATATGTAAATGAATAATTAAATATTTATTCAAACTAATCACAACAAACAATTTTAAATATATGTTGCAACACCAATTGCTAGGAATTCTCCATGTATCTTTTCTTAAAATCTTAACTATGAACAACTCGTGGGTTCCACTTTTACTTCAATGTATTCAACTTGCACCTCATCGGAAGCTTCTGGTTTTATATCCTTTACTTCACATGCAAAGTGTAACTTTTGCAAGTGAGTCCACAATCTTTCCCTTGAGGAAAAGGCAATCTTGCAGAGAGAGCAGGAATACCGAGTTGAGTGGTGAGTGAAATTGTGCTTCCGCAAAGACACCTGCGTGAAGAACTTTTCATGGCAGAACTTGCAGACATATGCTTTCCCTGTCCTGTGGTTCTCGGTGTGTTTGTACATCAAGTGTTTACGGTTAGTCTGGTAGTCGCAGAGCGAGCAGGAAAACTGTTTCTCATCCGAATGGCTTTGGATGTGTCGTTTCAGTGAGGGTTGCCGGTGAAATCTTCTGCCACATATCTAGATTTAACATGTTAAACGTAAACATTACATAAGTTTCTCTGGCGGACCTTACACAGATCCGCTGCAACAGATCACAATATTTGGATTGTGATCCTGGATCACGATACGGATTAAGTCTGTAGAGTCAAATATTGATGTATGATCAATATTGACTGTGTAAGGTCAAGCCCAGTAAACAATACTGTCAATATTTATCACGATCCAGAATCATGATTTGTATTGATCGTGTAAGGTCCACCATTATCTGATTTCATTAAGTACTGTGCAGTTAGGATCTCTAACCAAAAGGTACTACTTTGGGATATTGTGTAAAGCTACTATCTAAATCATTCTAATTGATTTTACAGCCTTGATACCTTATTATAATTATAAAATCTACTTACGTAGTAGCCTGTAGGTATCAAATTGTTGGTAGATTATTATCATGCTGATGATAATAATCTAATAATGATAATATTGCGGCATGATAATAATCTACCAACAATTTGATACCTACAGGCTACTACGTAAGTAGATTTTATAATTAAATCATTCTACTTATATTTACTAAAATAGAGTGAATAAGGAAAAAACTGAAAAAGGTGGTTCAGTAGGAAAAGTTTGTAATTTAATAAATATTATCTTTTTTTAAGCAGTTACAACAATTGATTTTCAGAACAATTACATTACCACAACTTAGTGCCATCTTTGATATTCTGTTTTCTGCCACTTATATAAGATGAAAATCGAGTAACAGCCTCAGGCCCGATTCCATAATACTTCATAATTACCTTACCAATAACAGACTGTGATTAAAAAAGTCGAAAGCATGTGAGAAGTACAGCAATGCCTGGATGGATGATTTTGGTTAGCCTTGGGTCCAACAAATCACCACTTACGCGCATGGTGCAGTTGCTATATTATACCCCCTATGGAAGCCTGGCTGATATGGAGGTTTAATGTCACTTTCTCATGGAACACTACAAATCGTACAGCCACTAACTTTTCAAGGAACTAAGACAACCTATTTAGTAACGGCTATTTAGTAATGTCGTGAAATTTTGTTTACTAATCAGTGATGGAAAATGTCTGCAACAATTTACTAAACAATAACTATGACAAGGCAGGCAACACAGAAATAGGTCAAAGTTTAGCAACTGTAGATGGTGTCCAGGGCCGACGAAAGGGGGGGGGGGGGTAGAAGGGGCAGATTGCCCCAGGCCTCAATAGACAGGAGTCCTCATCTTTCAGGTTTTTTTTATGGCTGCATAGGCTATTTAGTAACACCATACACATAATTTTTTAAGACCCATCAAAATCTTCAAACCGTAACAAAGTACAGTAAACTCCCTCTTAACCGGCCACCTTTCAACCGGTCTCCGCTTTAACCGGCCTAACCAGACACAAAAAAAAACATCTTTTTATCTCAACATCGCTTTGACCGTCTTGTTTTTACAATCCAGAAAACTCTGCAACTAATTGAAGAGGGTTATAGAATCTTCATATTATCAAATTCAAACTATTCTAACTCAATAAGTTACATTAAGAATACCTCACAGAAGAATTGAGGATCCTGGATGTGCGTGAGCCCGTGGTTCCTGAGGTACGCTCGGTCAACGAAAGTCTTGCCACAAACCTCGCACATGTACTGCGGCTTCACCAGTCCCTTGCTGTGCACACGCAGTACGTGCTTGGTCATCGAGTCACATCTGGTGACGGTGTACGGGCACTTGTCACACATGAACACCTTCTTGCTGTCAACTCTCTTCACCAATTTTTGCACATCAGGAAGCCAATTCGCCTTTGCTGGTCCCTCCTTTTTCTTAATTCCGTGCAGTCTTAACAGGTGACCTCTCAGTTTGTAACCGGTGTTGAACACTTGGTGGCACAAATCACATACAAACATATCTAAAAAAAAGTTTTTTAAGTTGGTACAATATTCAAAAACAAGGGCTATTCAATATTTGATAACTGGACGGATTGAGGTAGAAAGATGTGAGTGCCAGCGTTGGTTAAGGAAGCTCTTTGGGAATCAGTTTGTAAACTGGGGGAAATGAAGTTTTGTGATATGTGCTATAATTTAAAATCAAAGTGGAGGTTTACAAGTTCAAGTGCCGCTGGCTATGTCGCTAATCTCTGTCAAAATTAACTCTTTGGACTTTTTGTGTACATCTTTGTTCATTTTTTAAGCCAAATATGGAAGATAGAGATGTCTTAATGTCAAATTCATGTTTTCTAAAACTAAATCTTTGATTTTTTCAACAAGATCGTTAGTTACGCTGACACTGCAAATAGATGCTAGGTGTTTGTGGTAATTTGTGATTCCTTTCTTAAGGAAGGAGCTCTTATTGGTGTTGGAATCAATCCCGATTCAGTCTATTCCCCTTAAGAGCAATGTTAAATGGGAAACGTAATAACTGCTTTATATGTAATCAGAATATTACGGTTTATAGCTCTAAATAAAAGGGTTCATCAAGACAGATATGATTTACGAGAGGAATTTTCGGTACTAAGTATATTTTATGTATAGGCCTAAGTATAAGTTTATTTTTTACAAAATAAAAATAACAAAGTTTTTATTACTTAAAAAAATGAGGATTTTATAAAATCCTTAAATAGAGTCGATCTCGCAATAGGAATTGTAAATTTAAGTTTTATTCTAAATTAACAGACAAAAAGTAAAGAAATATGACAAATTCCGGGGACAAATTTAGCATTGCCCTAATGGGAAGTAAACCCAAAATGGCTGGACTCCAACTTGGATGACGCTTAAACCCTGAATTCCAAAAAAAAAAAAATAAATAAATAAATAATAATAATAATAATAAAAAAACGGCTATTATTTTGTCTCCGTAAACGGGAGAGCACACAATTACAGATGAAAATCCTCAAGTTTCATTTTTTGCCCAAAGAAATTAAATTGCAGTCAGCCAATGTGTCAATTGCGGTGACACTCAAACTTGTTGAGTTTCATTTTCATTTTGAATCATAGCACACAGAGCAGCTTTACGAACATTTGCTAACATCTTTGAAAAAAGTTCTATCTAACCTACCTACTTTCATGGCTCCACCTCAATCCCTTCCATCGCCAAAGACAAACAGAAACCTACTTTCTGAACACTCCTCCATATTTCTGAAATACAAATTTATTTTTATTTTTGGTTGACAGATCATAGCCTATTTAGGAAATGATTTTGAATTCATTGAGTAATAATTTTTACTCTTATTTTGCTGACTTTTTAGAACAATAATTCCGTTTTTTGTTTTATTTACTTCTGCATTGTGCAAGAGAGTGTGTTGCACAGCAGGGTGAGACATCAGTTTGTCCTAAGAGTACTTCCTTGGAAGCATATCTATAAATCTATAAATGTTGATAAACACAATAAATAATAAATATAGATACTGTACACTAAATATTGTTTTAAAAACTAACAAGGTATGGTAATTATAGCTACTCATTTCATTATTTTTACATAAATTGCTTACTTCATTTAAATATGTAAATACTACTTCTTTTCCCTTAGTTACTCACATTTAACAGATAAATTTAAGATTTTAGAATCTGAAGTTTCATAAAAGAGTTACCTACCGTACCTTCTTTCACATCTAGGTTTTATATCATGCTGAAATTTCCCAGTGTAAATTATCTATGCATACCTGCTTTTGAAATTTCTTCATTTTCAAACAAAGGACATTTCATTTTGAGATCATCAATTTTTTCTTTGAATTTTAAGTCTCCTGAATGCTGGTGATTTTCTTCACTTGAAACCTGGAAAAATTTAATAAGGGGATTCAATAAATAATTCAATGGGGATTCTTGCTTGAGTTATCAAGACTCGTTTGATGTTCCCTTTGTATAATATATATATATATATATTTTTTAACTTGCTAACATGTTATGAAGACAACCAATATTTGATTAGTTAAGTTCAATGTGATCACCTTAAGTCGCTCTTCAAAATCCAATCGTTCTTTAAATTATTGTTAAGTATATTATTGCGGATATTTTCCATCACTGATTAGTAAAAACCAATTCACAAAGCTTCGGAATCTGGAATCTGATGGAAGGTGATACTTCAGGTGGAAGTAATACTTATCAGGGCCGGATTTAGGCATAGGCCTGGGTCCAGAGCGGCAAATTTTAAGAACGGCGGATTTTTTGGGGATTAGATTAAATTAGTCTAAAATATCAAGAGTGGATCATGCAGATTACATGGTTTCACTAAGGTTTACAATGAGTAACATATATATATCGTATGGCTCATTTAGCTAGCCACCAAGGTTTAAGAATAAGAAAATAAATTCTGCGGTGCAGAGCACTTGAGTCAGTTTATGTAAAAAACTAAACACTAAAATAAAAGTTAGATCTCTCTATTATAGAGTTAAATCCAGGGCCCTAAGCCATTGCAGCCCAGCTTCACTTAAGCTATGCAGACCGGCCAATCCTTTCGGGGAAAGCACTCAGTGGGCACTCTGCGACTATGTGCTCCATAATTTGATACTCTGCTCTGCAGTCGCATGACTGGTCTTGTGTCATTCCCCATTTGTGCTTCCAATCATTACACCTTCCCACTCCAGTGCAGAAACGATTCCACTGCTTCCGAGGAAGATTCATACCACCTACCACTACGGTCGGGTCAGCTATCAGGAAGTGGTTCCGACCTTGAAAAGCGTCCCAGGAGGAAGTCCAGTTTGTATGGATGGTGGGGTGATGTTGTTCGCTGTCCGCAGCATTCCATTAAAGTTGCACGTACTTCCCGGGTGGTGCTAAACGAACAACAATTTTTGGCAGCTGAACTATTACGCAAGTGATCTCTCAGCTATGCCAGCTGCCAGTCAAAAGCTCAATGAGCTTTTAAACGATAGATAATTTATCAGATTCGTGTTAGCGCCACTAAATTTACAGGCAACTGCGACGACTCCATAGCTAATTATGTGACATTATTAGGCTTATCCTCTTGCCCCTTCAGAGTATCCACTCTAGCAAAAATAAAAATCCCGGTGGTTCCGGGCTCCGGGCTGAATTTCCCATTTCATTCCATTTATTGTATAGATATAACGGTTTATCCCGACGCTTGTGTTTTGAGACGATTGATCTTTAAACCCCACCAATAAGTTATCTGCTGATTTTCATTTTGGATTATCTGACTCTGTTTCAAAACAAAGATCCACTGATGGTCATGACACAATATTTTTTCGTTTCATTTGTAGGTCTATTTATAAAGCAAAAACGTAGCTTTATCGTATATTACGAAAATTGTGTTGTACACATGTTTGTCTCACATTTTAATATCGACTATACAATTGCCCCGTCCAAAGGCAATCTGGGATTCTATGGTTTTTCTTTGTTGCTGATTTTGGTGATTTCATTTTGCTGTCTGCTTATGAAGATATTTACTGGGTTGTGAAGATTAGCTGTTGTTTAGGGGCCGTCCATAAATTACGTCATCGCTTTTTGACCGTTTTTGGACCCTCCCCCCCTAAAATCATCCTACCATCATAATTTGTCTGAGCCCCCCCCCCCTCAGAAAAATGACGTCATTTTTAACAAACCTCCGTTTTATGTAAAAATGATGCTTTTTCCACTTACCTTGGTCTGACAATGAACGCTACCTGATAAACTAAAGACATTGACCTATCAAATCTGATTTACCTTCACAAATAAAGCTAAAATGACTTTCTTAATGGAAAAATAAACTTAAATAAACTATAAACAACGCCTAAAAATAGTCTAATTTAGAAAATTAGATAATTATTTATAGTAGTTGAATTGTGTACGAATTTATCATTGTTTTACTGTCAAAACTTGATATAAAACATCATTTTTTAAATGACGTCACATCAAAGTCGACCCCCTCCCCCTTGCACATCACCCTACCATCATTTTCATTCTCGACCCTCCCCCCCTACTTTCAGATGACATAATTTATGGACGGCCCCTTAGCCGCAATATAAATTAAGTATAAAGTTCTTGTGTAGTTTTATTATTTATACAGAAATACTATTTTCTGTATTGGTAGGAGACAAATGTACGACAGAAGAAAAATTGTAACATATAGGGGGTTTTTAACTTTCGTTAGCAATCAAGTCACAAAATTTAACTTTGAATAATCGTTTATTTTTTTCTTTTTCATTATATTACTTTATTATAAAACAAACAAAAAATTTACGCCCTTTCAAGAATAAATTAAAATCTTTTCTAATTTCTCAATCATTTTACAGTGATAGTGAATTTATGGACCTATGTTCAAAATTCCACCCAATCAAATAATAATAATTATCGTATGGCTTTTAGTGGAGGGAGATCAGCAATTAACTGATACTTCTCCTCGCCTGAAATGCCTGCACTTTTTTGTTTTCTATGCAGGTGGACCAACGGCTTAACGTGACTTCCGAACCACGGGAGCGGCCTAACGATCTTTTGTACCCGAGCCGGGAATTGAACCCGGGCCCGCTGGGTGATAACCTAGAGCTCTACCACTGAGCTACGGGGTAATAATGCCAACTTTAGTTTTGCTTTTACTTTCGGTAATACTATCTTTTGCTTGGCCGCTGCCTACCCAATCAAATGAAAATCATCTATAAAAAAAAATAATTAAATAAAAATTAACCGCATTAAAGGTTAGACTAGGTTTGTACTGTTTATTTTTAATTGTTTTTATATACTTCTACTATTTTATAATTTATGTTTAGACAAAATTTTATGTGTTATATACATTGCTACCAACAATAACTTGTTGTATTGGCAATAAATTGAATTGAATTAAGATTTAAATGGACCATTAAACAGATGATTAATAAAAGCGATACCCTGAAAAGGTATAAAAATATATTATAAATTCTCTGTTCAGCCCAAATAACATGCAGTCTTAATTAACATTCGACCTAGACCCAGATAGTAAGGTAAGGGCCTATAGCTTATGAAAAAATGATGTTATTATGTCAGGATGGTTCTACAGTAGCCTATGCACTAAAATAAACAGTGCCATATTGAAATTGTAAGATTTGATATACTTAGTTTCACCAACATATAAACGTAGGTTTAAACTCAATACTAACATGTTCAATATGACCTCAGTCCACTTAAGGAAACACTCGTATTACCTTTCTTGAAGGTTTTGTATCATTTTGGTGAAGATACTTACTTACTTACTTACTGCTGGGGCGCTACAAATCTCAGTCGATTCTTCGCCTCGTAGACCAACCTCTTCCACGCCTCTCTATCTGCCGCTAACTCCACTGTCCCTCCACACTGCCTCACATCTCTCTGTACTTGGTCACACCATCTCATTTTGGGTCTCCCCAAAGGGCGTTTTTCCAGCTGGTACAGCACTATACACTTCTTTCAGTCTTGACCCTTCCTCCCTTCGCATTACATGTCCCAGCCAGCCCAATCTTTTTGCTTTTATCACAGCCACGACATCAGGGTCCCGATATAGGTCACGTAACTCCCGGTTTTTCCTAATACGCCATTCTCCTTCATCTTTTATAGGGCCAAATATTTTGCGCAACACTTTATTTTCAAAAACTATTAAGCGCCCTTCATTTTTCTTGGATAGAACCCAGGTCTCACTTCCATATAATAGCACTGGCTGAATAATGGTCTTATATATTCTTATTTTTGTACAACATGATAGGAGTCTTGATGAAAGGAGCTTTGTACAGGCACCTAAACATTTATTGGCATTTGCTAGCTTACTTTGAATTTCACTATCTTCCACATTAGAACTATTCACCGTTACCCCTAGGTATTTAAAGCTTTCCACACATTCCACTGAGTATTGGGCTATATTGAATTTTGCACCTCTATTGTTTGGATTACGCCTAAATTTAATTATTTTAGTTTTTTCTTCATTTAGCTTGTAACGGGCAGAAAAATGAGCCCCCTTGTTTTTTATTTTATTAAAGAAGAGAATAAATCAGTTCAGAAATACAGAAGTCAGTTTTAGTTTATTTCCGTGTTCGAACAACAACGGCAGTAGGGAGCGATAACGAAGGCTTATCGGCGTGGAAACCCCGCGAACCGGCACGGGCGCGAGGCCGAGCAAGACGATGTCCGCGGCGGCCACCGCTGCCGGTAGCGCTAGCGTCACCCTCCGAGGAGTAGTGGGGGAAGGACCGACCACAGGACGAAGGACTGACCAGAAATCATTCTGTACGCCGCTACCGAACAGAGAACGTCGCTCCCGAAACCCGTAAGTCCGTAGTCAGTTGTACGCTTACACTGCTTTCGTATTATTTGCCGTTCTTACTGATTATTCGTTAAATAATCAGAATTGATATAATTCAGTCGTTATATTAATTCGAGTTCAGTTAAAACAATATAGATTCACTTTTATTTAATTTTGGTATTCGTAACGATTATTTTATTTTATTCAGAAAAGTAACGTGAGTAGGGTGCATTTGCCGGTTCTGGGACACTACCCTACCCCGTATCGCATTTTATTGTAACCAAGTTGCGGTTTAAGAATCTTTTCTTTCTTTTTCATTCAGCTGGACCCAGGGACCATACCCTGACCCTGGTGGTGCCGATTTAGTTTTATATTGTTTTTATTTTCCCCCATTTATTTTGTGTTACTGGACCCGGGGACCATACCCTGACCCCAGGAGCATCATTTAATTGATTTGTCGTCCATTTAATTGCTTAAAAATTTCCCGTGCATTTTCCCCGTCGTGCTGGACCCAGAGACCATACCCTGACACCAGTAGCGTCTTCGAATTTATTATTTTTTTATCCATTTAATTGTTTATAAATTTCCCGTGCATTTTCCCCGTCGTGCTGGACCCAGGGACCATACCCTGACACCAGTAGCGTCTTCGAATTTATTTTTTTTCCATTTAATTGTTTATAAATTTCCCGTGCATTTTCACCGTCGTGCTGGACCCAGGGACCATACCCTGACACCAGCAGCGTCTTCGGATTTGTTTTTCGTCCGTTAAATTGCTTAGAGATTCCTCACGTCTTTTGTTGTCGTGCTGGACCCAGGGACCATACCCTGACCCCAGCAGCGTCATTAAATTGATTTATCATCCTTTTAATTGTTTATCGATTTCCCACGCCTTTTGTTGTTGTGCTGGACCCAGGGACCATACCCTGACACCGGCAGCGTCTTTGATCAATTTATCGTCCGTTAAATTGTTTATAAATTTCTCGTGCCTTTTGTCGTCGTGCTGGACCCAGGGACCATACCCTGACCCCAGCAGTGCCTTTGATCAATTTACCGTCCGTTTATCGTTATTAGTTGCTCACGCTTGTTTCCTTGCGCTGGACCCAGGGACGATACCCTGACCCCAGCGGCGTCATTCGACATATTGTCTCGCGCCTTTTGTTGCGTTGGACCCAGGGACCATACCCTGACCCCAGCGCCGTCGTTTGATTGATTTATCGTTCGCTCTCGTCTTTGAGCTATTTTCTAACGCCTTTTGTTGCGCTGGACCCAGGGACCATACCCTGACCCCAGTGTCGTCGTCGTCCAATTGATTTATCGTCCGCTCTCGTCTTTGAACAAATTTCTCTCGCGTTTTTGTTGCGCTGGACCCAGGGACCATACCCTGACCCCAGCGCCGTCGTCGTTTAATCAATTTATCGTCCGTTCTTACATCTGTAGGTTTTCCACACGTTCTCCGTTACACTGAACCTTTGACCGTATCCTGACCCTAGTAGAGTAATTTTATCGACATTTGTCACTTTTCCCCGTTTTCATTTTTTTCGTTTTGTGCTGGGACCAGGGACTATACCCTGACACCCGCACCGTAGTCTTAATAACCCCGTAGTGTGGAACCGCGTTGTGTCGGGACCAGGGACCTTACCCTGACACCCACACCGCTTTCGCCAAAATTTTGTTTAGGACCCAGGAATGGCGATGATGAGAGTTTGAGGTCAGACCAAGTGTCCTGTGATTTGCCCACTTTCCTGAGCCATCTCCTGAAAAATTCTCCAAATTGATGATCCGTGTTTTGCAAAATTTTTGAATAATTACGACCCCTGGAAAGATCCCCGCAGCTGAACTATTCTGGGCACATTTGTAAAGTTCCGTGCGTCCGTCGCAAAACACCGGTCACATTTTGGCGCCCGAACAGGGACCCTAAAGAGAATCGATTTCGAAATTTGCCTGATTGGCTGGCGCCCGAAAAATCGTTCCAAACATGTGGGACCAGACACTGCCAACATTGTTGTTCCCCTCGTTGAAACTATGGCGATGGTTGGCCACAGCGACGGGAAATATGTACGTTGTAACCCCTCCAGTAGATCCAAAGACAAATAAGCTGAATCGCAATCTGGAGAAAACTGACACCCGAACCAAGACCACCACCTCGCCACCAGTAACGACACACACGGAGTCGGCAGTTCCACAGATGACAGAAGCGACGACAACAGCACCGATATTTACGACCACAACGCCTATAACCACGTCACCCTTGACACTCTCATTGCCACCGCCACCGGCTCAAGGGAGCCTCGATTTTGAAACGACTGATCCCAATTCCCGAAAAGTTGGGTGGATATACAAGCTGGTGAAACCCCAATTACAGTCAGAACTTGCATCGTATGGCTTATCAACTGAAGGTACAGTTGAGGAACTCAGGAGTCGGTTAGTGACACTCGTGCGCTCCAATTTGGCTAGGACGCCCCAAACCCCCGGTGGAGGAGCAGAATCGTGGTCATTACAGACCGAGCGACACGAAAGAGGCACCGAATTTGAGGCCCAGGTTGTACGGGAGATGCTAGGACTCCAACCTGGAACAGATACCAGGACCTTGATTGCCCAGTTGAGAGAAACTTTGAGGCCGACAGAAAATGTTCCTACAACAACCGATGTCTCGAAGTTGGAGTTACCCAGGACACGCTCAAGGGTCCATGATTCTGCCCCGATATGGTCTAACACGGAACCCCGCTTCGCTACTAGAGTAGAGTCTCTACCTCGACCCACCTCGCCCGTGCAGCCTGACACACAGAAAAAGACATCCGACATTTGCAGTTTGGTTAGGAAATGGAACCTACGCTTTGATGGTGAAAGAGAGGCCATATCGTTTATAGAGAGGTTAACGGAATTGGTTGAAGCCTATGATGTCATGCCAGATGACGTACTTAGGGCTCTGCCCGAATTGTTCAAGGATCAGGCCCTGCTTTGGTACAGAATGAACCGACATACATGGGGAAATTTTGAGGAGTTTAAGAGAGATTTTGTCAGGCAGTTTTGGCCCGTAGGGTATGAACTCAAGCTCGATGACGAAATTCGACGACGAACTCAAGGACCAGGAGAGTCATACAAAAATTATGCGTTGGCAATAGGGACGCTCATCCGAAGACGTGGAGGATACACCGAACGTGAGAAGATTGAGAGGATATATGCAAACATGCGACCAGAGTACAAGGCATATGCACGGAGGAGCGACTTTGTAGATTTGGTTGGACTCCAAAGATTGGCGGAAGATTACGAATCACTGATCAGGGATACTAGGACGTACCAGGCTCCACCGGATGCGTCGCGATCACTAGTTCCAGAAACAGCGTTCAAGTACAAACGTCATAAGGAAGGAAGGCATGATGTTGCGGTGGTTATTGACGCAAGTCAGGAGAAAACCTATCGAGAATCTGCGGCCCAGACTACAGAATGGGAACAAAGGCGAGAAGAAAGGACTATAACGTCAAGGTACGACCATCCCACGCAAAGAGCTAACCTTGGTTGGAGGGGCAGGAACCAAGAAAACGTACAGGCCCAGCCTGCAAGACGTAGCCTCGAAACGATGCAACAACCCAGTTGCTATCCGAGTTTGTTATAATTGCGAAGAACAAGGTCATTACGCAAGGGACTGTCCCAGACCTCGAAACTTGAGATGTTTACCGTTGTAAGAAACCAGGGGTACGAACCATAGATTGCTGTGACAAGCAGGGAAACGAGAGTCGGACTCCGATGAACTCAGGGGCACCAGAGTCCGCACCAACACGGTCCGAGCATACCCCTGTCGAATTAAATCACTTTGAAGCAAGCGGCATCGGGGGATTTTCAGACATGGTCATGGCAAGACGTTTGATTCCAGACCTTATGTGAAGGTGTGCGAATGGGCGATGAAGAGTTTTTTAGGACTTCTGGACACGGGGGCCATGGTTGTCAATAGTAAATTCGGAAGTAGCTTCACATTTAAGAAGAATTGGATGTCAAGAGAATCCCTCTAGCGTTGAAATAAGAATGGCGAATGGAAATGTTGCATTCATCGAAAATATCTTTAAGGTGGAATGTACCATTGGTGGGCGCACGATAGAAATTGATGTGCGACACCTGCCAACCTTGGCGACATCATGATAGTCGGCATGGACATTGTTCGAAAGTTAAATTTGATTTCATATAACACGGAGCTGTACGAATCCAGTCTAAAGAATCCGCTAGAGAGCGATAACCGACTCTGTGCTGTCACTGAATTGACTCCTGACGAAGGAGAAAAGTTGAAAGAGTTTTTGGACGAGCAATTACGGAAGTTCGATGAAGTGAGTGGGAAAACCGATATAGTCGAACATAAAATTAAGCTAAAGGATACGGAACCCCATCAAACAGCGAAGTTACCCGAGGAATCCTGCAATGCAACAAGTAATACACGATGAGGTTGATCGAATGCTCAAGGAAGGGGTTATCGAACCGTCATCGTCACCCTACAGTTCCCCGATCGTCCTGGTTAAGAAGTCGAATGGAGGAGTCAGATTTTGTATAGACTTCAGAAAGATCAACGAAGTTTCCGAGATGGATGCGTATCCTCTGCCCAGAATAGAGTCTATACTAGACAAATTACGAGAAGCGAAGTATATCACGACCCTAGATCTGCAATCTGGATATTGGCAAATCCCGCTTGCCAACGAAAGCAAACCCGTGACAGCGTTCACGGTCCCTGGCAAAGGGCTGTTCCAGTTCCGGATGATGCCGTTTGGGCTCCACTCGGCGGGAGCCACATTTCAGCGCTTGGTCGACAAAGTTATTGGTCCAAAGCTAGAACCCAAGGCGTTCGCATATTTAGACGATCTCATCGTGATCAGCAGTACATTTGAGGAGCATTTAGAATTGCTTGAAGAAGTTTTTGAGAGACTACGAAGCGCAAACCTGAGACTAAACAAAGACAAGTGTCATTTCTGTAAGCGAGAGCTTAAGTATTTAGGTCATGTAGTTAACGAGGAAGGTATTAACACGGACCCAGAGAAAATCCGTGCAGTAAAAGAGTTCCCCAGACCAACGAATATACGAGGATTGAGGAGCTTCTTAGGGCTAGCCTCCTGGTATAGGAGATTCGTGAAAGACTTCGCCAAGATTACTGGACCTCTGACTCGGCTGTTACGGAAAGATGCAAAGTGGAATTGGGGAGAGATACAAGAGAAAGCTTTCGAGAGGTTGAAGGACAAGCTCACCGAGACGCCGGCATTGGCCTGCCCGGATTTCGACAAACCTTTTACAGTACAAGTTGACGCATCGAACGAAGGCCTAGGAGCCGCCCTTACTCAGGTGATGGAGGGAAAAGAAACCGTCATTTCCTTCGCAAGTCGTCTGTTGTCAGATGGGGAGAAGCGCTTCACAGTTACTGAAAAGGAATGCCTCGGCATGGTGTGGGCCGTGCGCAAATTCAGACCGTATCTCGAAGGTTACCGATTCATTGTGATAACGGATCACCAGGCATTGAAGTGGTTGATGTCCCTGGAGAAACCATCGGGTCGGCTAGCACGCTGGATTCTTGAGCTCCAACAATTTACTTTTGAGATAAAATACAGGAAGGGATCGCTCAACAAGGTGGCAGATGCCCTTTCCCGTAATCCCGTGAGGCAAGACAATCCTAACGAATCTGAACGTACGGATGAAGGCCCTTATGTTTGTTGTTCCGAGGAAACGAGAAACCCGCCCCCTCACCCAGATGAAACACAGAATGAAACACCAGTTGCGGAGAAACGGAGTTGGTTTGAACGCATAAAAGCCAGAATCGAACGGAACCCCGAAAAATTCTCCAATTACCGAGTGGAAAACGGAAATCTTTTGAAGAAAATCAAGGACAAGAAAGGTCACGCTGACCCTGCGATTCAATGGAAGGTGTGTGTCCCGCCTGACCTCAGGCAACGTGTTCTTTCGGAAAGACATGACGAAACCACCGCTGGGCATTTCGGCATAAGAAAAACGGTTGCTCGGGTTAAGGAACGATACTATTGGCCTGGGATGGTCAATTACATCAAAAGATACGTCAACAGTTGCCAAGTTTGTCAGGCTCACAAAGTACCCCAGCAGAAAACGTTAGGCAGGATGTATTTCCGGGAGCCTAAAGGACCGTGGTACACGGTGACGACGGATCTAATTGGGCCGTTGCCGAGATCAAGAGCGGGAAACAAATACATCTTCGTCGTTCAAGACGTATTCACAAAATGGATAGAGATCGCACCAATGAAGGCGGCGAACGCGCAACTGGCGACCGATCGATTCAAGGAATTAGTACTACTACGATATGGTTCTCCAGAAACGGTCCTAACCGACAATGGGACACAATTCACGGGACAACTGTGGAGTAAAATGTGCCGAGACTACAACGTAAAACAAGTCTTCACGGCCCCATACAGCCCGCAGGCCAATCCCGTAGAACGAGCAAACAGGGTCATCAAAACCCCTAATCCGCCAGTTCGTCAGCGCTGACCAAGAGATTGGGACCTCTATCTGTCGGATTTTCGGTTCAGCATAAACACTGCAGTCCATGAATCGACGGGATTCACGCCCGCTCTTTTAAATTTTGGGAGGGAGCTAAGAGCCCCAGGGTCCCTCTATGGACCAGTAAAGGTCGAAGAAGAATCTTCCGACAGTCTCGGTACGACTGATCTCCACGAGAGGACTATGACGAGACGGCGCCGCTTACTTACGAGCACCCACGAGAATCTCAAGAGGGCCTACGAAAAACAGGCAAAGTTTTATAACTTGAGGAGGAGAGAGGCAAGTTTTAAGGTAGGCGATGCCGTGATGAGACGCCAGCATCTACTCTCGTCTGCGAAAGACCATTTTGCGGCAAAATTAGCACCAAAGTATGACGGGCCTTACAAAATTTCCGGCATGATAGGGGCAAACGTTTATTCTCTTGTAGACCAGAAAGGGGGTCCCTGTGGTACCGTACATGCGAAAGATCTAAAACCATTCGTATCCCGTGATAAATAAATTCAGGAAGGACCCCTACAAATGAAGGGAGTGGGGGATGAACCCTCGTTAAAAAAATTTAGTTTTTTTGTTTATGCAAGAAGGATTTTTGTTTTTTTTGAGCCGTGAGGCCTAATTCCGAAGAGCTTTCGGAAATCGGAGAGGACCGAGGCGAAGGTCGCCAGAAGAAGATTTTCAGTTGTGTTAGTGAGGTTGGAGGTCGACCTCAGAAGGAAAGTTTTATTTTTACATCGCAAGACAGCGGCTTTTCTTTTTTTTGTTGTTGTTTTTTTTCTTTACAAAGACAGAGGAGTGTGTAACGGGCAGAAAAATGAGCCCCCTTGTTTTTTATTTTTATTAAAGAAGAGAATAAATCAGTTCAGAAATACAGAAGTCAGTTTTAGTTTATTTCCGTGTTCGAACAACAACGGCAGTAGGGAGCGATAACGAAGGCTTATCGGCGTGGAAACCCCGCGAACCGGCACGGGCGCGAGGCCGAGCAAGACGATGTCCGCGGCGGCCACCGCTGCCGGTAGCGCTAGCGTCACCCTCCGAGGAGTAGTGGGGGAAGGCCCGACCACAGGACGAAGGACTGACCAGAAATCATTCTGTACGCCGCTACCGAACAGAGAACGTCGCTCCCGAAACCCGTAAGTCCGTAGTCAGTTGTACGCTTACACTGCTTTCGTATTATTTGCCGTTCTTACTGATTATTCGTTAAATAATCAGAATTGATATAATTCAGTCGTTATATTAATTCGAGTTCAGTTAAACAATATAGATTCACTTTTATTTAATTTTGGTATTCGTAACGATTATTTTATTTTATTCAGAAAAGTAACGTGAGTAGGGTGCATTTGCCGGTTCTGGGACACTACCCTACCCCGTATCGCATTTTATTGTAACCAAGTTGCGGTTTAAGAATCTTTTCTTTCTTTTTCATTCAGCTGGACCCAGGGACCATACCCTGACCCTGGTGGTGCCGATTTATCGGACTTTGTAGTTTTATATTGTTTTTATTTTCCCCCATTTATTTTGTGTTACTGGACCCGGGGACCATACCCTGACCCCAGGAGCATCATTTAATTGATTTGTCGTCCATTTAATTGCTTATAAATTTCCCGTGCATTTTCCCCGTCGTGCTGGACCCAGGGACCATACCCTGACACCAGTAGCGTCTTCGAATTTATTATTTTTTTATCCATTTAATTGTTTATAAATTTCCCGTGCATTTTCCCCGTCGTGCTGGACCCAGGGACCATACCCTGACACCAGTAGCGTCTTCGAATTTATTTTTTTTTTCCATTTAATTGTTTATAAATTTCCCGTGCATTTTCACCGTCGTGCTGGACCCAGGGACCATACCCTGACACCAGCAGCGTCTTCGGATTTGTTTTTCGTCCGTTAAATTGCTTAGAGATTCCTCACGTCTTTTGTTGTCGTGCTGGACCCAGGGACCATACCCTGACCCCAGCAGCGTCATTAAATTGATTTATCATCCTTTTAATTGTTTATCGATTTCCCACGCCTTTTGTTGTTGTGCTGGACCCAGGGACCATACCCTGACACCGGCAGCGTCTTTGATCAATTTATCGTCCGTTAAATTGTTTATAAATTTCTCGTGCCTTTTGTCGTCGTGCTGGACCCAGGGACCATACCCTGACCCCAGCAGTGCCTTTGATCAATTTACCGTCCGTTTATCGTTATTAGTTGCTCACGCTTGTTTCCTTGCGCTGGACCCAGGGACGATACCCTGACCCCAGCGGCGTCATTCGACATATTGTCTCGCGCCTTTTGTTGCGTTGGACCCAGGGACCATACCCTGACCCCAGCAGCGTCATTAAATTGATTTATCATCCTTTTAATTGTTTATCGATTTCCCACGCCTTTTGTTGTTGTGCTGGACCCAGGGACCATACCCTGACACCGGCAGCGTCTTTGATCAATTTATCGTCCGTTAAATTGTTTATAAATTTCTCGTGCCTTTTGTCGTCGTGCTGGACCCAGGGACCATACCCTGACCCCAGCAGTGCCTTTGATCAATTTACCGTCCGTTTATCGTTATTAGTTGCTCACGCTTGTTTCCTTGCGCTGGACCCAGGGACGATACCCTGACCCCAGCGGCGTCATTCGACATATTGTCTCGCGCCTTTTGTTGCGTTGGACCCAGGGACCATACCCTGACCCCAGCGCCGTCGTTTGATTGATTTATCGTTCGCTCTCGTCTTTGAGCTATTTTCTAACGCCTTTTGTTGCGCTGGACCCAGGGACCATACCCTGACCCCAGTGTCGTCGTCGTCCAATTGATTTATCGTCCGCTCTCGTCTTTGAACAAATTTCTCTCGCGTTTTTGTTGCGCTGGACCCAGGGACCATACCCTGACCCCAGCGCCGTCGTCGTTTAATCAATTTATCGTCCGTTCTTACATCTGTAGGTTTTCCACACGTTCTCCGTTACACTGAACCTTTGACCGTATCCTGACCCTAGTAGAGTAATTTTATCGACATTTGTCACTTTTCCCCGTTTTCATTTTTTTCGTTTTGTGCTGGGACCAGGGACTATACCCTGACACCCGCACCGTAGTCTTAATAACCCCGTAGTGTGGAACCGCGTTGTGTCGGGACCAGGGACCTTACCCTGACACCCACACCGCTTTCGCCAAAATTTTGTTTAGGACCCAGGAATGGCGATGATGAGAGTTTGAGGTCAGACCAAGTGTCCTGTGATTTGCCCACTTTCCTGAGCCATCTCCTGAAAAATTCTCCAAATTGATGATCCGTGTTTTGCAAAATTTTTGAATAATTACGACCCCTGGAAAGATCCCCGCAGCTGAACTATTCTGGGCACATTTGTAAAGTTCCGTGCGTCCGTCGCAAAACACCGGTCACAAGCTCGAAACCTACTTTTTTACATTCTTGAATAAACTCCTCAGCTAATGCACACAGATCTTCGGATTTTTCAGCCAATATCACTACATCATCTGCGAAGGCCATGATGTTCAGGTCTATACCCAACTTTATACCTCTCTTTAAGTTCTTTACTTTTTGAAGAGCTTCTTCTATTGCTATATTAAAAAGAGTGGGGGAGATCCCATCCCCTTGTCTTACTCCTGTATTCATACGAAAACTCTCTGATACTTCCCCGTCTACCCTCACCTTTGCTTTTGAATCATTAATACATAGCCTTGTTAATTTTATTAGCTTTTCTGGTATGCCATATTTTTCCATTTTCTTATATAAGGTTCCTGGATCTATGCTATCATATGGCTTTTTGAAATCAATGAATATCGCATAAAAATTTTTAATTGTACTCATAATACTTTGAAATTCCTTGTTTTAGTAAAAATATCTGATCAATTGTCGATCTGCCTTTCATAAAGCCAGCTTGTTGTTCTTCCACTATTGATTCTGTGTATGGGTTTAATCTCATTAGTAATATTCTTGAAAATATTTTATATACCGTATTTAGAAGCGAGATACCTCTATCTAAGGATTTGACTAAGGATAAAACTAAGGATTTAACTTAGATTTAACTCTATCAGCCTTTGGTGAAGATGGCTGATTCAATTTCAGTGCTGTTTATTTTGGCGCATATTGTACACGAATATTGTTTTGGATTTAACATATTGTTTCGTGGATGTGGGAGGGGGGCGGCAGAAATGTTTTGGGCCCATGGGCGGCAAATTCGTAAATCCGGCCCTGATACTTATAACATAACAAAGTTAGTAAAAACACACAAGGTGAACCTGGAGAGGTCCATAGCTGAAAACAGAAAAGGCAGTCACAAAAGTTAAATACTGTACAACAGATATTAATGCACAAAGCTTATTCAGTGTTGGAAAATGTCTGCAATAATTTACTTAAAAATATCATAAACTCAGCATCACCAACAATGAAATTTAAACAAAGAGTTCATTAAATTGTTTTACTAAAACTAAGGATTTAACTTTTTGTCAAACAGCTCCAATGTTTTAACTATATTGTTACGGCTGTTTCCCGTTTTGGCATTACAATCAATGCCATCATTAGACACATATTCCACTAAAGGAGCTTTGTCAAAATTTAAAACAGAAACACATGACACAACATTTTTCACATACACTAAACAAACAGTTACACACATGTTAGCGGTACCAGTTGAAATCATTGCCACGGTGAGATGCAGACAGGAGGCTACTCCTGCGTCGGTCCTGGTGTGGCGGCGTTATCAGTTGGACTTAACTCTCCTGGCTTCCGTTCACTGCTCCGTTTACTACTATTGAGTAATATGATTGAATACCAATACTATTGAATCTCGCATGAATTTAAATATATGTGACTTATATTGGAGTTTGTCATTTAAAATAGAATAATCATAATTATTGTTAAATTTGTTGGCCTTGTAAATTTCGAATTCCTCTAGTGTATCTAATCTAGTGCTTCTACTGCAGGTGAGAAGAATTTATAAGCAAGTGGCCAGATCTTTGAGGTTGTGGTTTGTGTCAACCGGGTGTTGCGCAATTTTGTTTGTCGGCTCTCGGGTTTGGGTGGTGTTCTTAATACCTAGTCTTGAATGAACGTCCTGTTTTTTCTTTGTAAAAGCTCGGGCAACTAGCACATTTAATTTTATAAACACCTGAATTTTCAGTTTTATTAGTTGAAACATTTAGTTTGTTGCCTGTTTTATTGTTAGTCTTAAAAGCTAGCTCGATCCTGTGTTTCTTCAACTCTTTAGTTAGTCCATACTGAATTGAATGAGAGAACTCTACACAAACATATTTCTTCTTTTGCTGTTCAACATTATCCAACATCTTGTTTTTCGTTTTAATCACTAATCTGTCTACCATATTACTGTTATAACCATTAGCCATAGTTGGTTCCGCACACGAACAGACCTGCGACTGAGTCATGGTTTCAAAATCGGCCACAGCATCCGAGTTTCAGCACTGTCCAGCAGGGCCCACATCAACAGGAAATAGCATATATATCTGTTTAGTGCTGTACCAATTTTAAAAGCTGTCATTTTAATCCTAACTTTAAAACGATGCAATTTTTAAAGCAATATGGGACATGGCTACAATTGTAGTCATTTAGTCACAAACGTCCTTAAAACAATGGTGTATGATAAAAAATGCCTCCATTATACTGATATTCACATATGAGCGTCCAAGTTGTTTATGGCCCGGGATGATTTGATTCAGATTGGTCATGTTGAAAGATTGCATTTTCCTTAAAATCCAGTATTGTTTTCAGGCATTGCGTATGAAATATGATCCAAGTCATATTTCACTTGAGCCAAGTATACTTCTTTTCATATGAAATATACTAACAAAGTCCCAGTAAATATGCCCGTTAAACTTTATACAAAAAATCTTGGTTTTATTCCATTTTGTTTTAAATTTATAATGCCTTTGTTTGTTGCTTGTAGGCCGTGCCTTTAAAAAAGAATTATTTAATGGCTGTAAAATTTAGTGCTATATTCGCTGTAGTACTACAAGTGTGTTACAGTACTTAGCAGGGAATGTAAAAAAATCATATAAAAGATGTTCATCACTCAGACTGAAAGTGTGTTTTTCTGTGCTTAATCATAATCTCAGAGTCCGGATTCGCCTCGCTCGTAAAACGCTATTGCGCACAGAAAAAAAACCACTTGCTGTCCTGGTGATGAAAATTACTCATTTCTCTACATAGATTATTTGATTATTAGTACCTTTTAATTACATACCTCATCATTTTGTTCTTTTTCGTCTAACCATTCTGCCTCTCTATGATTCTCAGGAGACTCGTCTTCTTGTGCAATAACAAACAATCCTTCATCTCCTATTTCATCATCATTTTCAAACTCTTCTAGGATATCATGATCATTAATTTCACTGCAATTAGAATTTCAATAGGCCTAAACATGCCTTTTATATTGAATAAAAATTTATATTGAAAAAGAAACATATAAAGTACAAAGCTAAGCCTTAAGCTAAGCTTATAAAGTAGCTTAGAAGCTTACAAATACTACAAGTACGTTTGTTAGTATTTTGTGCTTACCTTTTAGCCAACAAAAATATGTCAATATGGATCAAGAAATTTGTGCAGTGTGCAAGAAAAATTAATTAATGAGTGACTCTTGTTCATTAAAACGGATATTTTTTTATCTAATGATAAATAATTTGGTATAAAAAAACTTTTAGTGTGGTTGGGTTGGTTTGAAGACCAACATTTAAAATGAATAAGGGCCTAACAGTTTGCCAGAAGTACGCTGGTTTAGATACTACAAAGATCTCTGCCCCTCAGACTTTACTAACATTTAAATTGCACTGTATGTATAATATTGTTTTGTAACCAGGTTTAACATGTGCATCCACTATCTAGATGTAAATATTTATGTAAAAACTCCATTGTAAATGGTGATTGCCGTAATTGTATAAATAAACAAACATGTAAAAAAAAACTTTACCGGTACATAGGATTTAATTTGTGGATGAAGGCATATATACAGACAGTGTGGTTTTTGTAACAATATAGGTTTCGGTACGCAATGTTCCAGAGGGTCTGGAGGGTATTCAGAAGGAGGCCGCAGGAGAACTTAGAATTTAGCCTCAACAAGGGCATTTTAAAACTATTTAGGAGCAAGATTACAAAAATATTTACTAAAGTTACAAAATATTTTGTTGTTTTTTGTCCCAAGACATTGGTATGCCGTACCGGCACGTACTGTCACAAAAACAGCACTGTATACAGACGTAACAAAAATAAACAAATAAGATTCAAGACTTCAGGAAATGATTACTTGAAAGAAATTATAAAGTTCATATTAGCGTTTGTTCAAACCCCCATAGGTGATTTTGTAGTTCCACTTAAAAATTTTTTTGTAACATGTAGTTCTATCGAGTTTTGTATTTGGTATGAACCCTTATATTAGAAATGCCCATTTAAACGTTAACTGTAAAATTTATTGTATGTTGCAAAAACTCCCTATTCTCCTCTTACTATTTTAAATTGTTACAATTGTGAAATTCTTTTGGAAGTTTTTTTTCTAGAAATGGACATTTATGTTATAAAAATGAAATCCATATATTAACTTGACACCTCAATTCTGTGGGGAAATCTATACGTACTTATATACGCAACATGGTTTTTTGTACAAGGAATACCTCCATCGATTTTCAACTGATTTCAATGATTTTTGTATCATTGGTTGGATCTGATAGAGAACGGCATGAAGTGTTCTCTAAAGTAAATTGTACATTATCCAAACAGAACTTATTCCCTATAAGCCCTTAAAGTTTGCTACATCCCCATTTGAATTAAAATTACTAAGGATATTGCTTTATTTTCATGTTTAATAGCTACAATGAAGAAAAACACAAATTAAAGCATATACTGTCTATTTTTTACTCTAAACAGGTTATATTAAACCACTAATACACTAGTTGATAATGAACTGCATTAATGTGATCAAAAAAATTTAAAGAAAAATTGCGAGTGTTTCACAAATTATAGCGTAGAATGATGGGAGTGGTCTCAAATTAAAGTTCGTGGTGCCCCAGGGACTCAGGAAAATAGTTGCTTGTCCAAAACATTACAATGCAATAAGAAATAAACGCAATCCATAAGAATAACATGGGAATGGGTTTTCGGAAATCGTTTGTTTTTCTTTCATTTGTTTAGAAACATCCCTTGAATAGTACTAGAATACACCTTCTACGCTTTTGTTAAAATCTTACATTTCATATTTGTGTTTTAAATGTAGGATTAAATATTGACAATTTACCTAGATTCTGGCTTTTCTTTAATAAATTCTTCTTCATTGTCAGATCTAATAGTTTTATTCAAGTCCATAGTTTATTTTCAGAGCAAGACTATCTGAAATTGATCATAGATCTATGGTTAAAAATTTGCAGGATGAAAAATGTTACAGAGTTTATTTATTTACCATCATCTACATGCAAAGTCATGAATTTATAAGTTTATTCAGTATATAGTATCTTATAATTTAGATATAGCTATAAACTACAAACTTCAACTACATGTTAGCATTTTATTCTTATATATTTCCATTTGTTTTTAATTTGCATTTTTAAAATTTCTTCTAAATTATTAAACAGAAAAAAAAAAACAATTTTCATAATAAAATTTGTTTTAAAATTGATTTCAAATTTCTAACACTTTGAAATGCACAACCAGTGAACAAATAATATAGAGTGGCGCAAAAAGAATGGCCGTATTCGACTTGCGAGGTGTATGGTGGTACCAGTGATGGTGAGGGAGGTGTGACGCATGAACCCGTCTCGTCTTAAGACATTTTCAGACGGAGCGGATGCAGACCCGGACGCAGGTATTTGCGCTGTTCACATGAGCACCTGTATTTCCGGGTGTTTCCCTCCAATTCAGTCGAGTTCAGGGGTGTCATGGTGACGGAACGACGTTCCGGCTCTGGTTTTTATAAAAAATGTAATTCTAAATAAAGAAATATTTCTCCATGCAGACAAAACATAATGCTGTACAAAAAATAACTAAAAATAATATTTTCTATGATAATAAAATTTAGTTACCTATAACGAGAATGAGTATAACATAAATGTTGCCAAAATCTGGCGAACTACGCCACTTTAACATGAGTAAACAGAACGCGAGTCATCGAAAGAACAACGTATACTGCGGATCAGGAATGTCTTCGAAGTTAGCAATTCTGCAGCTCGGAGTAGGCTGACGTCGTTTGCCCAGTGATGTCCATAGAGTATGAAATTAGTCCGATGGAGTCTTGAATAGCTGATTCCCCCCCTCACCACCCTTATCTAACATTGTTGTCAGTTTTTATTAACAATGATTTAGTCTGCTACACGTCACCATGATTATATGGTACGGTACAGTAAAGCACGATTTGGCAACACCACACTGACTCTCATCGGACTACTTTGGCGTGCTTACGTGCTTTACTCTAGTATGTCTGCTTAAGACCTCACACCACTATTGAATTACTTTATTTAGGACCCCGTTTCATGAACTATAATATATGAAATAAAGCCTTTTATATATACGAAAAATATTTGTAAAGCAACGGTTTTTATTTGTTTAACAGCATTATAAGTGTTTGCCATATTTATCTTTATTTTTATCCTAACCTAAAATATACTATAAAACAAAGAATATTTGTCGGTAATAAATAATATTCGTGTGTCTGTAGTCTGTATTATTTCTGCAGTACAGTACTTCAATATACTAAATATGTAAGTTTTGACTCAAGTTAGTAGAGCATAAACATAACATCAAAAAGCTTTTCAAAAACTAAAAACACTAAATTGGACAATTTCAAATCATAAAAGAAACAATTCTGCTACGTGTTGTTTGGTGGGGGAGGGGTTGTAGGCCGCCAAATATGTACCTCAGTTCTGGGCCAGGTGCACCGTTCCGCCACTGCAAAAATTGCCATGACATCACTGTTCGAGTTTGGTTTGTCATACCGTGAAAATTCAGTGAACATTGCGTTTAAGAACTATGGATAAATCAAAGTTTATTCATTCATAACCTACAAGCCCAAGTTGGTTGGCAAAGTCTCCAAACTATACTGTAAAGTAGGCCTTTGACAAGAAACAAAGGAAAGGTAAAGGAAAATTCTATAAGAATTAAATGTGCCGAGTATTTCATGAGCGTACGAGGTTCAGTCAAATCGCCATGGACAAAATATAAAAGTGCTCGCTTGAATACAGATGAGTCATTTTGTTTTCAGTTTCAGTTCTATTTAGGCAACTAAAATTGCATAACGAGGATTTACATTTTTATACATAGTTCCAACATAATTTCTTGAACTTTATTTAACTTGGTTTCCATAGGTCAGGTGCAAGATACTTGGATAAACAGTGTCTCATTTGATTAAATGTTGTAATGAAATTGGTGTAAGTATTTGCAACATACGACTTTTTATAAGCTTACATAATTTCTACATTGTACATCGTGGTGTGCCATATATAAAAATATGGTGTAAAATGTAACTTAATTCAAGACCAATTTAGGTACTGTACTCATTAATTTGTAAAATATTGCCGGCCTAACAAACAAATTTATTAATAATTATCTTACTAATCAGGCCTACCTAATGTTTCTTCCAAATCCTGTGAAAAAAGGACATCACTCATCAAACATTCAGAATTTTACTATAGGCTATAATTATACTTACCATCAATATTTTTTTTCCTTGTCACTCATTTCCTCAGAACGAGGATTCAACTCACTGTAAATAACCATTCATGCATCTCTGTTTTTGCAGTTCTCTTATTCCAAACTTTTGTCCCAAACACATGAGTTTTGGAACGCCAGTTTAATCGTGCGGACGCGGGTCCTCACTCAAGTTTTGACATGTGCGGAGGCCATGCGGGCCCGCAAGTTCACTGCCCAAGATGCGGGCCGCATCCGCGTCGTGTGAACAGGTTACATCTGAATCAATGCCGAAATGCTGAAACACTGTACATGACCCGCGTCCGCATAAACTTCGGCCATTTTTAGCCAATTTGCCGTGAGGTGGCGCAGTGATTAGTAGGTTCATATTGCCACTATGTAACAGTTTTTTAGAACTAAAAATCAAAATTTATTTTTTCTGTAGTGTAAAGCGGCTATTTGCCATCCCTTTAATGTTACACGTGATGGCAAAATCCCTGATCGTTGATCAATAATGTGATGGGTTACTGCATTTCGGACCTAAGATCCTTTGATTTATTTACTAAAATATAAATAAATCAGAGTTCTGAAAAACATTGAATTTATATTAATTTGAAATGTGCCCATTGTTTTTGCACCACTCTTTTGCATAATATATATATATATATATATATATATATATATATATATATATATATATATATATATATATATATATATATATATATATATATATATATATATAATGTGCAGTATTAAATTATGAAGCCTAAAAACCGTAATTTTTTAAACTAAATTAAAATACATTTCAAGCACAGACTTCACAATAATATCATCAGGAATTGAAAATTTGAGATTAAAACTCTCTCGACAAGTCATTTTTGAAGGCAAGTGACTGAAAAGGGAATCACAATCCAAAGAAGAAATAGAATAAAACACCTAGAGTTCCTACAATTATCGCACCATAATCGAACCCACGTAGCCTATATGAGTTTTGCTATATACATTTGCTTAAAGGAACAATTTGTATTATACTGCAATTATATTTATGTGCATTAATTTAGTGGTGGCCTATTTAGCTAGAATGCAAAAAAATAATAACCACGAGGTACAACATATCACATAATTGTCAACTATCGTAACTCAAAGTAAAGTACACTTTCACTGTTTTTATTTGGTAGTTAAAGAACCAAATAACTGTGGAATCAGATTCTATTTAATAGTTAGGGAATATCAAATAATAAAACATTAAGAACATTTAACGTCTTACCTCTCTTTGTGAAATTCCACACGACCTTATTAAAAAAGGAAAACTCACCACTTTATACCAAAAGTTAAGTTGATAGGTTAATTTTTTAAATAATGTAGAAAAACATATGTTTTCAAAACATGTGTTTGGTTTTGTTGTCGGTAAAACCAGGACTACAGAGAAAAGCTGATTAGAACTAAATTGAACAATCTTTACACCAAAAATATTGTTCACCTTCAAACTTTTTGATGTTCTTGGTGGCCCTGCTTTAACATGTCTTCCATATTCTTATATCTACAAAGCTTTCGTCTTTTATCTCTTTTCCTCTCGAACTACAAAACCGATTTTTAAGATTGCGGTGTAATTTGAAAGATTATGGTATCTAACTTTAAAGATTTAATATGAAGTTATGACCATATGAAGAGATATTGTATCTAACTTTAATTACAATATTTTTTAATGTGAATTGTAACTTAACAGCTGATTAAGTTCAGATGAATTTTTAATTCAAATTGTAAACAAAAAAAGAACGTTGGTCACTGCATAATAAAAATAAATCTATTAATACGCTAAGGGTTTTTTTGTCTAGAGAACTCCTCCTACAATTTTCAACCGATTTTCAAGGTTCTGGTGTCGTTGGATAGGGCTTAGTCTGTTGTTGTTTCCGCCAAAAACTGATGAGAATCGGTCTGAAAATAAAGGCGCTTTCCACCATTGAAATCCCAAAATTTCCCATTTAAACAACATTGGGATTGAATAAAGCATTTAAAACATGTGTTAATAATCAGCTGTAAGTACGTGTTGTTTTGGTGACTACAGATACTCAAAATATTGGATTGGTCGGATGTCATTGACAGGGCAGCCGAGAGGGGGGGCAGGGGGGGCAGTCTGCCCCGGGCCTCAAGAGATAGGGGGCCTCATCTTCAGGTGTTTTTTTTTTTTTTTTTTTTTTTTTTTTTTTTTTACAACAGCAAATTGTTTTTGCTGTATAGTTTAAGTAGTAACACCATATATGTATTTTTGAAGACCTACCAAAATTATCAAACCGTAAAAAAGTATAGCCTATGACATAAGTAGTGATCAGCCTTTATGAGCTCCGGTTTGAAGCTACGTGTCTTTGCCCCGCGGCACCGCGCCGCTATTGGAGAGCTGCGCCACTAGTCCAACTGTTGACACGATGTTGTGGGGCGCCCTTATCAGTGCAGGTGTGCAGGAAGTATGGCATTACATCCAAAAACAAGATTACAGTTCCTGAATGTTTCGTAGTTTTATTGAAATGAGCGTGGTGTCTTCAGATTATTTCATTAGATGTTAATACTGTTGTAAACAAAGTAATGTAATTAAACCATTTTAAAATAAATTGTATTTAAAATTTTCCTTGTAAGCTTAGTCATTTTAAAATACTAAGGCCAAAAACCACAAGGTAGCTCTCCAATAAGGACTCTCGGACCCAGCCAAAGTGCATTTTTGTATACAATATTTCATGATAATACTGAATAAATTACCAAAGATATGAATATAGAAAAATATGTATATTGTATCTGGTTTAACCACAGACGGCGGGCTGAGATATGGGCTGATCGGGGGGGGGGGGGGGAGGGGGGGGGCCTCACACCGGAACTCTGCCCCGGGCCCCAGAATTCTCTCGGCGGCCCTGGTCATTGATTTAGAGCTAAAAGTAACATTTGTATTGTACTAAAATAAATTGCTCGATTTCGAGCAACACGTATACTAGTATTGTTAAAACAGTTACATTTTTGTTTTCATTCGGAAATGTTCTCGTTGATAGTTTATGTTTTGAAGTAGTATTCGAATTGCACTATAGGTGAGTTTCTCACAAACAGAAATATATCATAAAATGCGCAATTTGCACACGGGACTCCTAGTCAATTGGATTTCATGGTTTGTGAACAGGCTATTGAGATTGGTTACCACAGAAACATAATATAGATGTGGGTAAAATGGCAAATGACTGATGGGAAAGTGTAAAACAAAGGACTGGTTACCAAGACAGTTATATGACTTTAAACTCAAATTTATTCTAAAATTTTATCATTTCATGTAGAAAGTGGAAATAATTTTCATGAAAAAATATGAATATTTTAACAATATTTATGTTGATTATGCAGTGACAATCTATTTTTGTTAAGATTCTGACTTAAAAATTCACCTGAAGGTTGACGCTGTTAAGTTATAATTCACATTCACAAATCTTATGATGAAAGTTGGTCAATATTTTAACTCGCGATCAAGAAATAAATCAAAGGCTATGGGGCGGGGCGAAGTCCGAAACGGAAGTACATTTTTAATCACCTTTCGCAAACTTGCTTGATCGTAAGCTTTAAAATTACACCTCAATCTTAAAAATTAGTTAAGTAGGTTCAGAAAAAAGGAATGTAACAGACGAAACCCTTATTGAATTAAGAAGATAGATAGATATAAATGTGTAAAGGGTATACAAATTTATAGTGTATATCTTAGTTCGGGAAACCTCCAAAAACACCTCCTTGGTAATGAAACTTAGACCTAAAACTTTAACCATCTTACTTTTTGCTGCTAACTAGCTTCGTGTTAAGTATAGCCCTAATCTTATTTTTTTTATTCCAATAGTTATATAAACTTAAGTGAGCTGTTGTAAGTAGATGTTTGGAAATTTAGAATTTGAGAAAAGTAATTTTGAAAAGGTGGAAAGTTGTGGAGATTGGCCGAACTGGGGAGCCCCTGAGATTTAAGTTTGATTGGACGGCTCCAACAACTGCGTTATCAAGTGGTGCGACGCAACTGAGATTGTACAAGTGTTCCTCGGCTATATTCGATCCATACCTGATTAAAAATATCTTGTTATAAAACCAATCTTCCAAATAATCGACAATTTTGAAATACATTTTGAAAATTTATTGTGATTATTTTGCAATGAAGAAAACGAAACGATTGCTATAGCTTAATCACACTGTTAAAATAATAATAATTTGTTGTTTTGTGTTGCTCTAAGCCTTAAATGAAAAGCTGATCTGATAACTAAAACATTGATTACAGTGAGCCTTTACCCGACTCACAACCCCCACAATCGAAACAAATTTAATGGTTTACATTCTGGCCAATGTATCTAGAAAAAACCAAGGTAGGTAACACTAACAGATGATTGAAGCTGTCCTGCACCTTCGACGTCATGTTGTTTATCTTCACACATGAGTGGTTTGCTTAAAAGTATTTTAAGTGCTGCACCTTAACTTACTTACATACAGGGCCGGCCCTAGGTTTTCTGGCGCCCTAGGCGAAATTGTTGATAGGCGCCCCCCCCCCCCCCCACAACGAATCCATTCGAGCCATTTATTTTAGGCGTTACAACATATTACAAAAAATAACGTTTAAAGTAAAAATAAGTTTTTATTGCCAATTTCTTATCAGAAAAAACAAACTTAGAATAAAATACCCCCGTCGCAGCAGACCTGCGTACTCAGCGAATTTCCAGTGGAATTTCAGATTATTTACTTTCCCCGTAAAAACACCATAGGATCGAGTATGTAGGTTTGCCGCCATAAGGGTTTTGTAAGCAATTATAAGTTAAGCCCTATCTAGATAATGTACATACCAAATTTGATTAAGTTATGTCAATAAATAAGCAAGATATAGGGTTATTTTGATTTCCCATAAGAATAACATGGAAAACACATTTTTTGATTTTCCCCGTAACCAGTTATGCTAAGATGAAAATTCAAAATACCAAATTGTTTGTTTTTTTAAGCTCTTTAAAATGGTTTCAGTTAAAATTGATGAATTTTGAAAATTGAGGTCGAAAAATGCCAAAAACCCATTTTTGACCCCTTTGAAACCCCATAAAACCCCGTTCCCATAACCCGACAATGCTGGTTCGCGAACTCATGAAAATGGACCTGGTCTTACACCTTCATACCAAATTTCATCAAAATCGGAGGTTCCCTTCAAAAGTTATCGGTACCACGGACACATATATATATAGATAGATAGATAGATAGATAGATAGATAGATAGATATATATATATACATATATATGAAAATGAACGAATGGTGTTTTTGGCTTCTGGGGACATCAAAATGAAAAAGTAAAGTGGTCCCGGGCTTAGGTCTTACCATGACTACTACCGTAATAGCGTATTCCCTATAGGGAAATTCGCTAAAAATATTCATAAATTTATTATAAACAAAATTTGAACAAAAATTACTTATTTATTGCGAATATGCAAAGATTCATTTCATTGGGAAGCTCAGGGGCGATGTTTACCGTAAGTTGTGGGGATTTTTACCACCGGTAGGGGGTGCTCTATACCGCTGTCATAATCAGGGCGCTATTTACCATCGATCATGGGCGCTTTTTACCGCCGGGGGAACGCTGTTTAACTCCAATCAGGGGCGCTAATTTACCGTCAATGAGCACGATTTTTACCGCCGGTGGGTAAAGCTATTTAACTCCGATCAGTAGCGCTATTTACCGACGATCTTTGACGATTTTTACCGCTGGTGGGTAACTCTGTTAAACTGAGATTAGGGGCGCTATTTACCGTCAATTAGAGAGCTAAGTTAGGGCGCTTAGAGGGCCATGAAGGGGCGATTTTTACCGCCGATTGGGGGCGCAATTCAACTTTGATCACGTGTATTTGGGGGTGCTGTTTAACGATGGTTGGGTGTGATTTTTGAGGCTGATTTCTGGCGCTATTTATGCCTATCGGGGGCACTTTTACCGCCAATCCAGGGGTTATTAACCATATTTTGGGGGCGCTCTTTACCGCCGATCAGGGGTGCTATCTACCGTTGGTCGGGGGCGCTATCTACCGCCGGTCGATGGCGCTATCTACCGCCGGTCGGGGGCGCTATCTACCGTCGGTCGGGGGCGCTATCTACCGCCGGTCGGGGGCGCTCTTTACCGCCGGTCGGGGGCGCTCTTTACCGCCGGTCGGGGACGCTCTTTACCGCCGGTCGGGGGCGCTATCTACCGTTGGTCGGGGGCGCTATCTACCGCCGGTCGATGGCGCTATCTACCGCCGGTCGGGGGCGCTATCTACCGTCGGTCGGGGGCGCTATCTACCGCCGGTCGGGGGCGCTCTTTACCGCCGGTCGGGGGTGCTATCTACCGCCGGTCGGGGGCGCTATCTACCGCCGGTCGGGGGCGCTATCTACCGCCGGTCGGGGGTGCTATCTACCGCCGGTCGGGGGCTCTATCTACCGCCAATCCAGGGGTTATTAACCATATTTTGGGGACGCTCTTTACCCCCGATCAGGGGTGCTATCTACCGCCGGTCGGGGACGCTATCTACCGCCGGTCGATGGCGCTATCTACCGCCGGTCGGGGGCGCTATCTACCGTCGGTCGGGGGCGCTATCTACCGCCGGTCGGGGGCGCTCTTTACCGCCGGTCGGGGGCGCTATCTACCGCCGGTCGGGGGCGCTATCTACCGCCGGTCGGGGGTGCTATCTACCGCCGGTCGGGGGCTCTATCTACCGCCAATCCAGGGGTTATTAACCATATTTTGGGGACGCTCTTTACCCCCGATCAGGGGTGCTATCTACCGCCGGTCGGGGACGCTATCTACCGCCGGTCGATGGCGCTTTTTACCGCTGATCAGGAACACTTTACGGAAAATCAGGGGCGTAGTCTCCGCCGCGATGGCGCCCCTCGTTCACCGGCGCCCTAGGCGGTCGCCTAGTTCGCCTATATGGTAGAGCCGGCCCTGCTTACATACTTAATTTGAAACACCTTTGACGTCATTGATTTTGAAATTGTTTTTGTTGCTGTCACCTACCTCCTTCTCATTCTAGATTTCTTGATTCTGACATTCAACTAAATGGTGGTTTTACAGACTTGAACGAAACAACGAATCTACAAAACTATGAGGCGGACGGGGATGGAATGTTGCATGTACTTTCCTCTTTACTCAATAACGAACAGGACTGCAACATTTTTAGTGTAGTAAAATTAAGCTAAAATATGGCTGGAAAATGAAATAATTTTTGGACAGCGAATTTTTGCTGAAATGTGTTTTATGCCATCCCCTGACCTCCCTCAGAAAAGTCCCCTGAAATCCCCAGTGGGCAACATGCCTAAAAATGATGGGATGGCCCACGTGGAGTCAGAAATAAATCACTCTTCGACCAATGGGTTTATGTACATCAAATTAAAGCTCTTAAGTAGTAGAATTTAATGCCGCAAACCCCATCTCAAAAGGTTGCCTGAGTCGAAAACGGCAGCCTGCCAAACTTTGAATAAAAATCAAATTTTAACCTAAACTCTTAAAAATGTAATAATTTTCGAAATACTTGACCTTTCGAGGTGCGGTTTGCGGCAAACGTTTGCTTTTACAATTACCTTTGAAAATGCGGATAGCTAGTCATATGCTTATCATACTACCCTTGAACCACTCTCTATATGGACGTCCCAAAGAGGAAGTTCTGAAAGTTTTTCCTTTGTCCATAGCCATGCTATACATGATTTTAAAGGTCTTAGTAAGGAGAGTACATAGCCGAAAACCAGACCTCAAAAGGTCAAATATGTCGGAAGTTATTGTATTTCAAAGTTTTGATAATATTATTTTATTCTAAACTTTGAAAGCCTGCCATTTCACTCCCGACCGTTATATTGAGGTCGGGTTTACGGCATTGAATTCTACATTTGAAGGCCTTTATTTTGATATATATAAACCTTCTGGAATGTATTTAAATTTAGTATGCTTAATATCAATAAGCATATTAAATATAAAATTGATTATATAAAATATAATAAAATATTAAATTAAAATATTTAATAAAATATTAAATTAAAAAATATAATATTGAGTAACTCCTTATGGGCCAACCCCTCATTTTTAAGCGTGATCCTCATGTAGGATTTCTGGGAACTTTTAGGAGGAAGGTCAGGGGACACCATAGAACACATTTCAAAAGAAATTGGCTTTCCAAAAATTATTTCATTTTTCTCGACTAATTTTACTACACTATTTCTTTGGGGCTCTGCCTGAAAGGGTTTCAGAATTGTTATAGGGCCTTCAGGGTTAAAATTTGGCATGAAAGATCGTTTTTGCTCATGGGTGCCCATAGTGGGCACGGTGCCCACTAAGATATGGTTTTGAAAAACTCCATAAGGACTTTGCCCCTACAGGACTTCAAACTTCAATGTAATTCTTATGAACGAATATTTCTTTACTATCCATCAGAATAAATCAATATTCACAAGTCCTCAGTCGGTTGTCATGGTCGTGTTCAGCGGGCTGCCGTTGTCTCTATAGCGGTAGCAATATTCAAGACATCAGTCGGTTGTCACAGTCGTGTTCAGCAGTCCGCCATTGTAATAGTGGTTTCAATGTTCACTAGTCACCAGTCGGCAGTCGGTTGTCACAGTCGTGTTCAGCGGGCCGCCGTTGTCACAGTGTCGGTTGTAATGTTCGTGTTCATCAGCGGGCCACCGTTGTCATAGTGGTTTCAATATTCACCAGTCACCAGATGGTGGTCACGTTCGTGTTCAGCAGTCCGCCGTTGTCATAGGGGTTTCAATATTCACCAGTCACCAGTCGGTTGTCATGATCGTGTTTAGCGGGCCGCCGTTGTCATAGTGGTTTCAATATTCACCAGTCATCAGTCGGTTGTCATGATCGTCTTCAGCAGGCCGCCGTTGTCATAGTGGTTTCTATATTTACCAGTCACCAGTCGGTTTACACGTTCCTGTTCAGCAGTCCGCTGTTGTCATTGTGGTTTCAATATTTACAAGTCATCAGTCGGTTGTCATGATCGTCTTCAGCAGGCCGCCGTTGTCATAGTGGTTTCAATATTCACCAGTCACCAGTCGGTTTACACGTTCCTGTTTAGCAGTCCGCTGTTGTCATTGTGGTTTCAATATTTACAAGTCATCAGTCGGTTGTCATGATCGTGTTTAGCGGGCCGCCGTTGTCATAGTGGTTTCAATATTCACCAGTCACCAGTCGGTTTACACGTTCCTGTTCAGCAGTCCGCTGTTGTCATTGTGGTTTCAATATTTACAAGTCATCAGTCGTTTATCATGGTCGTGTTCAGCAGGCCGCCGTTGTCATAGGGGTTTCAATATTCACCAGTCACCAGTAGGTTGTCACGTTCTTGTTCAGCGGGCCGCCATTGTAATAGTGGTTTCAATATTCGCCAGTCACCAGTTGGTTGTCACGTTCGTGTTCAGCAGTCCGCTGTTGTCATTGTGGTTTCAATATTTACAAGTCATCAGTCGTTTATCATGGTCGTGTTCAGCAGGCCGCCGTTGTCATAGTGGTTTCAATATTCGCCAGTCACCAGTTGGTTGTCACGTTCGTGTTCAGCAGTCCGCCGTTGTCTATGATGTCGCTGCATCAATTAGTGCTAATGTCCCGCCGTTGTAGTCTCTGCCTCCTCATTACTGCCTAATCCTCGGCGATCGCACAACAAAGGACTCAACCACCACATCAACAGGAGGAGGGGCCGGGAAGGAACATTGTGTAGCTAAGGGGGAACTGATATAACAAGGAGGAATCCATTGGCTCGTCAAGTGCAAAGTCGGGTTGATCATGATGGGTTGAATGTAATTGCACATGTGCAATGATACATCACTCTGGTTCTTTCGTGTTGGGTTTAAAATGAAAAATATGGGATATATTGCAACAAAATGTAAATAAAAACTGCAAGCGATTATAACGTGATAAGGTCGCTAAAAACACTAAATTAATAGCTTTGTAATTTTGATAGGACAGTGGAGCAAACTAATCCTACACAAATGTAAACTTATCCAATTACCAGTTAGTTTACCAGTGCAGTTGAGGTGAACAATAAACACATCTGTCCGGTCTCACCATGGTCCGGAGCCGGACTGTACAACTTTGTAATCGAAGCTAAATCACAGCAATGCCTTGGGAAAACGACATGCGCTCACTATGAGATACTTACATGATGATAATTACTCCCCAAGTGCAGATAATATACAATAACACGTATAAATGTAATTGAGTACTAAAATTTTAATTTTTCAATTATATTGTTATATTAAAGTATATTTACTTTAAGCTCATTAACATCCAGTGTAAAGAAACAAATTATCTCCGGGATTCTTGATGAATCAGATATAAAATCATTGTAAGTTTTATGATGTTCCCTCCTCGGAAACCTTTTATTTTGATAAGTCTAATATTCGATCAAAAATATTTCAGAGTTATTTAGGTATGTACTCAAAATTAGGACTTATATTAGGGGCCTTGCTTGACCTGTTGTAGTTATAATTCGGTTGGCTACGGGGTGACTGGTCAAATGCCGATAAAATTGCCGCATTTAATAAGTACACAAAAAAGGAAATAGTATCTGTTGCAAAAAGCCGTAGGTACGTATATGACCTTTAGGCAGTCTAGTCCTCTCAGACATGTAATTTTGGAGTGTATTAGTATTATTATGATATTCATGCTTTTAGATTTTATTAGTTACCGTATTCTGTTTGACTGACCACAATAAGAGGTAAACCTTTAGTTTGTAATACGGTAACGTTAAAAAATTGCTTTCAAGCCCTTATTTGAATTTGAATAGTTACTCTTCTAACTAAACTAATACAATTTTAAGCTGTACCCAGTTTTTTAGTAGGCTATTCCTTTAGGCATACCATTATATTGTACAGTTGGTTGCACGAAGACGTGAGGCAGCAAGCCAGGATTTTTGCTAAACATGGGCAGTTTAACAGTCTGAATTTGAAATGAAGTAATTAGTAAGTATTTTAGTGTATATCATTATATTGATTAATCCACACCATGTTGCAGAAGGTAGAGCCAACTTGCCCATGTGTAACACAAATTCTGGCGGGCTGTCTCACGTCTCGTGCAACCAACTGTACATATAAATCTGAGTACCGTAAAAAAAATCGTTGGAAAATGTATATTGATTCTAAAATAAAACAAAAAACCGCTATAAAATCAATAATGAAAGAACAGTTTCAAGCGCAGCCGGCCACCACTAGTCTATAGGTGAGTATGCACTCGGCGAGCTCGGCGTGGCCGTGCCGCAGAGCGACGGCCATGATGGTGCGGCCGCGGGCGTCCACGGGGTTGGTCAGGGTGTGGACCAGCGACATGTCCGTGGAGCAGAGGCCCCGGATCATCCACATCAGTCTCCTGTCTCCGCGGCGCGCCAGGCGAAACGCACGCGAGATCCTCTTGAACAACTTGGTCAAGTACGAGTTGGACTTGCACGCCTGGAGGGGACTGTTCTCGCACTTGCTGTGTCTGTAGCAGGCGCCGTTCTGCAGGAGGAGCTTGCATGCGTCGATGTGGCCGTGGGACGATGCCAAGTACAGAGGGGTTTTGCCATTTCTGTCCACGGTGTTGGCTGGGACCCCGTTGCAGAGGAGGATTCTCATCGCTTCTACGTATCCTTGTCTTGCCAAGTAGTGCAGCGGAAACGGAATTTCTTTGCTGCACGCTCTGGGTTCAGCGCCATTTGCGATCGAACTTAGAATCAACTTGACATTGTTGGATTTAATCCCAGTAAAGAAATCTGTTTGAGCCGACACCAAGATTTGCTCTTCACGAGATATAAATATGTTTCGGTTTAAAAGGTCGTATTTTGTGATCCTCCTCTTCCGCTTCCTGAGCAGCTTGACACGTCCAACTCCTGGAGCCGGCTCCGAGAACGGACAGCCGCATCTCCAGTACGTTTTCAAGGTTTCAGGAGTTGTTCGAATATCGGCGTATTGCTCCTCGGAAAGTCCGTACAAATAAATTTCATCGCACAGCTTGACATATACTTCAGTAACTTCTTCTGTCTTATCCGGTGATTGTAAAGTACAAACCGACATAATATATTCTCAAAGTTAAATTTTTTTTAAATTTTGAATAATGGTTTATCATTACAGAGCCCTTTTAAGAAATTTGTTTCTTTGTTAATGTCATCAGCTGATATATCGTGATAGCAAACCTTTTAAATTGAACTTAAAGCCACACGGCGATAAAACGGCTGACTTTGTTTCAAAATTAGGTAAAATTACAGTAGAGAAAAAAAGTAGCTTAAAGTAAAAACAGTTCTGCAGGCAGCATGCTGAAGTGAGAGCTTCCAAATAAAATACATTGTTTCATAAAAAATACCCCCGTCGCAGCATACCTGCGTACTTAGCGAATTTCCAATGGCAATCTTTACATAAGTGTACATAACACATTTAAACACACACTATGAGTCTTTACATAAGTGTGTGATATCAAATTTCATGATGATCAGACAATTTTTTCAATACCGATCTTACTGGTTAACGAACTCATCCTAGAGAATCTAACTTTACATGTCTGTACCAAATTTCATGATGATCAGACGATTTTTGCACTAGTTATCGTGTTCACAAACACTCAAAATTGAAAATTCTATTTCCCATATAAGCCCATGTTAAATTTTTTAGTAAATCGTTATTCGTGCAGTTTTAAATGTGTTTCCGACAAATAATCACTTCGTATCCAGAAAGTACACATAAAAAGCCACAACTTAATATATAAAATTATGTAATCGCATAGGTGTCCCTACAAACGATATAAACGGCAGCTCCTATGAAAACGACGGTAATAGCTTATTTCCAAAGGAAATTCGCTAAAACAAAGATTTGGGTTCACGAAGTGATCTTTATCAAAATTCCTTCACCTTGAGATTATTTTAATTTCTTTGTTCTTCATCAACCTTTTTTCTAGGCAAGATGGCATCCTTTTTAAACAGACTCTTAAAGAAAAGATCTATTAATTTATTGACACAGTTTCTAACGCAACATTTAGTATGTGGTTTCTCACACCTCACGTTATGACGTTTCTAAGCTCACCTGTGAGCTAAGCTAGAAATTCCTTAAAACATGTTTCAGTAACTAGACAACTAGACTCATCCTAGTTACTATAATTAATGCTTTTTATTATGTTACGTAATATATGTCTATATTTGAACTCTAAAAAACAAACATTCGAGCAGTCTCTCACTACCTATTCTATTCCTAAGATAATTACGGAAAATGTAAAAACTCCCATGTACTGTCTGGTAAAACGCGTTTTTCCTAATATGCCATTTATGCCAGGCAGTGTAATTGTAATAAGGGATTGCTCAACATTTTTGTATTTTCGTTTCCAATAACATTATAAACATTACCTTCATGACAGAGGCATTTTTGATGATTTTTGTCTAAAAACTAATGACCTGACGAAAATTCAGAGTAACTCCAATTAATCCTATCATTGAGGAAACAAACTGTGTATAAATAAATACAAGAACAAAATAGCTAATTACTTAACATCACTGAAACCCGCCAAGGGGTTGTACTGTAGGCCTACATACAGTGGCACACAACTGTTTGTATAATGATAAGTACCTGAGAGCCGAGCATTTGTGCGTTAAATTCAGAGATGAAATTCACAAACCATATAAGTAATATTTGTCAACGTGCTGTGGGAAGACTCCATGCCCTATACAGATACAAAGACCTTCTACCTGAAAGCGCCAAAATTAAAATAGTAAAATCTCTAATTATGCCAATGTTTGAATATTGTTATCCAGCTTATGACAATGGATTAAACAAAGAAGAGAGTAAACGAATAGAAAAAATACAAAATTCAGCTGTACGATATGTCTACAGTTTAAAGAAATATGATCAAATTACAAACTATAGAAAATTTGCTCAACTATTACCTACAAAAATTACATGTGAAATTTTAACTATATCCATGATACACAAAATATTAAAATTGAAAAAACCACAGTACCTTTATGAGAAATTGGCTTACAGAATTGACACATCAAATAAATCCACAAGACAAAATTATCAATTGCACATCCCAAAAATAAACAAAGAAATTGGAAGAAAGTGTTATAAATTTTATGCACCAAAGATATATAATGCTGTACCGAAGAATATAACCGAATCAGAAACAAATTCAATAACGAAACAGTTGAAGATACACTACACAGAGAAATATTTATAAATTATTGTAGAAATCATTGTAAAATTATATTAAGTAATAGAAGAGTTGTTCTGAAAATCAGTTTTACTGAGAACCGCTCAAATAAAGACGATTATTATTATTATTATTATTAAACTCAAACATCAGTAATATTCTTTATAGGCCTAGTAATTTCATTTAGAAAAAGCGCGCTAATGCCCAGGACCATAGGGCTTATTCCTTGTTTAAGACGAGCTCGTTCGCTCCATTCACTCGCCTTCACGACGAGCTCGTTCGCTTCGCTCACCTTTCAGACTGTTTCAATGTAGGCCTACGGGTGCTGCTCTCTGGTGTTTGTTGCAACTCATGTTGAATCTGCAACACGTGAATTCTAATTATTTAGTTAGCAGGTGTTTTCATAATTCTTACTAATACTTTTGTTTTTAAAATTCAAATGCAATGCTCCAAATTAATTAGTATTTTAAACTTTTACATGACTTTTATTTATCTAAACATTCATAATCAGCAGTATTAAGTACAATTAATTAAAAAAATATAAATTATTTTAATGATATACAGTAGTAATACCATTGACTATGTACACTAACGTTACCAATTAATACAATTTAATAATAATTAAAAGTAGGATTCACGAAAATAGTCCGATGAGAGGCAATACATTGTTGCCAAATTTATTCTGCAACAAATTTTTATAGTGTATTACACATGGTAAAAATAATCACAAATGGCAACATTGCAGGGCGAGAGGGGGTGAGGGGGGACACAGCTGTTTAAATTTCCATCGGACTATTTTCGTGCATCTTACTATAGTAACTAGCTGCCATGCAAAATCACATATTTATACTGGAACACGTGATCTGCACTTTGACAGTTGAGTCAGCTGTTTATTATTTCTTTGTTTGTTTTGATTTTTAACTCCAAAAGACCAGTATTATTTTTTTAAATTTCAATCAAAGATTATATAAAAAAAATTTTGACATTGAAAACCTGTATTTATATAATTTTTATCCCAGAAATAAGTTATTTGCAAAGTTTAAAGAATGTCGTTCGAGACATTTTTGAGATCCGTGTGCAAACATATATACATAGATACAAATATACCTTATTCGTATTATAGTATAGCAGAGGATTTATAAACTGACTAAGGAACGATATCGTCTTGACGACAAGAGCAGACGAAACAAAATTTTTTTGACATTGAAAACCTGTATTTATATAATTTTTATCCCAGAAATGAGTTATTTGCAAAGTTGAAAGAATATCGTAAGACATTTTTGAGATCCGTGTACATACATACAAATATACCTTATTCGTATTATAGTATAGCAGAGGATTTATAAACTGACTAAGGAACGATATCGTCTTGACGACAAGAGCAGACGAAACAAATTTTTTTTGACATTGAAAACCTGTATTTATATAATTTTTATCCCAGAAATGAGTTATTTGCAAAGTTGAAAGAATATCGTAAGACATTTTTGAGATCCGTGTACATACATACAAATATACCTTATTCGTATTATAGTATAGCAGAGGATTTATAAACTGACTAAGGAACGATATCGTCTTGACGACAAGAGCAGACGAAACAAAATTTTTTTGACATTGAAAACCTGTATTTATATAATTTTTATCCCAGAAATGAGTTATTTGCAAAGTTTAAAGAATATCGTAAGACATTTTTGAGATCCGTGTACATACATACAAATATACCTTATTCGTATTATAGTATAGCAGAGGATTTATAAACTGACTAAGGAACGATATCGTCTTGACGACAAGAGCAGACGGCGCTGAGCTGCGGCCAGCCGGTAAACCTCACTGTACCTGCAGTCGACAGTTGAGCTTTAATTAATAACAGCCAAGGAATTAACAATTCGTTACACTTCATTAAACCGAACGATAAATCATATCGCTTTTGTTGGCCTCCTTTGGACGATCTTTGAGAAATGTATTTTCTTATGTTAGTATATGTGTTTTCTTAGTGTATTGGTTAATGTAATTAATGTTTTATTTGATATAACATTTTGGTCTATCTCTATATTTCTAAGAGTTTATTAGTTTTTCCTCCATTGGTTAGTTTTTCCTTAATTGTTAACTTTTCCTTCACAGTTCTTTTTACTTCCTGATCCTAGCATCTGAGAAGCATTTGGAGCATCGGAGCATTTCGGAGTTCGGTTCCAGATATAACAGAGTGCAGCACCCGTAGGTCTACTCTGAAACAGTCTGAAAGGCGAGTGAGTGAAGCAATCTAGCTCGTCTTGAATAGAAACAAGTCTTTTAGTTCTTGGCGTTAACGTTTTAGCGCCCTGATTGTCACTGATATTACAGAATAC